>JAGVSP010004544.1:0-35189 GCA_022494985.1 Micrasema minimum
GGTTAATTTCATAACACCACTTATCGAATTCCACCCTCTAAAGACTCCAGCACTTAGCCAATACACGAAGACGTGTGACGTAGATGTCTAGTGGTGACGTAGATGCCTATTGATGATGTAGTGGGTAACTAGGCACCTAGACACGGTAGTATTTTTCAAGTATGGAATGTCACTTCTCTGAAATTCTTGTTCAAAGGATGAAATAATGAATGTGACAAATATTATAATGTACAATAAAAGATATTTAATAAAAAGTATTGTTTTATTTCTTCCAAAATAATCACATGAATAAGAATGACAAATCAGTGTCAGGTGGTTACTAAACTATTTTCATGTTGTATATTATATTTCAGGTAGTATAAAACAGCAGTTCAAGATGCATTACATTAGTATTGGGCGATGGATAGAATGTATTTAAATAACATTTATTATAAAAGTAAGTATAAAAATATTGCAACAGGATTCAGGAACAAAATGTAATTTTTACAAAAAAATAACATTCCTAATCAATATTGTCAAAAATATTTTTTATACCTAATATTACAGTATGTACATAACTATCTATATTTATGATTAAACACAACAGTAGAAGAAATATTATATACAATTTTATAATGTACAGTACCACACACATAGTCTTTTAGTATGCTTCTTTCCAGGGCTTCGATTCTGTTAACTTTTTTTCAACTACTGCGCATACGATTTTGTACTGAATTCGTATGTGCAAAAGTGTCTAAAACCTTAAGAGAATCGCACTTAGTCGGGAGAAAAATAAATTGGTAGTTTTATTTAAGTATTAAGTAATTTTTCAAAATTGTTTTAAATTTGCCAAGATTTTGAAATGAATTCAGTATACAGCGACATTGCTTGGACTTTAAAACAAAAAAACTAACAGTCATAAAAATATACAGGGTGTAATAAAACTCGATGTACAACCCGAAAACTAGTGAATTTACATAGTATTTGGAGACGATTGTGTAATATGACTTTTTAATCTGAGCTTGAAAAAAAACATTTTTTCGTAAGTATGGTGGATTAAGTAAAATTGCTCATTAAAACGCGTTTTTTAATTTTGTTTTCTTTATGGATAGTATTAATTTGACTAAATATTTGATAACAGTTCGCCAAAAAAAATCGAAAAAAAAATCTACTTCGTACTGAATTTTCTGGAAAACTAAGGGTCAAATAAAAAAAATATATATACACAATCGACTCCAAATATGATGTAGATTCACTGGTTCCCCGCTTGTACATCGAGTTTTGTCACACCCTGTATAATATTATGTTGTAAAAAATAAGATATAAGTAATTTTATATACATAAAAATAAATATTACACATAATATTTAGCTTTGTGTAGTCACAGGAGCTAAGTTGATGAGTTGGTTACTACTTTCAACCAGATCGGTGATTGAAACTCTCCCTCGTTGTTTAATAAACTTGGCGACATTCTCCAACTCCTCCTGCGAAATGTAAATAAACTTCCCTCTGTCGTCCACAACTCCAGTGAGGTGACCCTCCGCTTGGAGCGTTGTAATCCTGTCGATGGCGGCTTGTGTCTTCAGCTTGAAGTGTCCCGCCAAATCTTCAATCACCACCACCTTGTTTGTCTAACAGGAAATAATGAAATTAGCTCACCCATTACTAGGCCATTTTTTTGAAATTATTTAGTTTGATGTACATTGACAGGTTTAAAATATTTGGTTGACTATAGTATTTCCAAGCATTTATTTTACTTTTGAGAGATGGGGCGCCTATAAAGTTCCGTAATTATTGACAGGCAACCATAGGCCGAAAAATGCAATACACGATAGTGAAGCACATGTTCTTTAGCTCCGATATCGATGTTTATTGAGCCTACTTATGCAACGAGGATTATTCAAGTTGATTTTTTCCATGAAAAAAATATAAAATGTGATTTAAAATTAAAACCTATTTGTTTTTTTTTTTCTTTGTTTGTCGCAACACAGAATTTCTCAATTTACATTACGACAATAAAATAGTCCTATGCATATTTGGGTTTTCTATAGCTCCTGCACCCGATGACAAACTCCAATTAAGGAGTTTATCAGGACTGTATTTAAAGTTTCTTTTGTAAAGAAATGATGTATTTTTTGTAATATTTTTTCTTGAATAAAGACTGTTAAAAAAAAAAGTTTTACGACAGCGCTTTCGTAATATAAACTCTGCTTTAAACGTCTGGGTATCTTTATAAACTACAGAATGTTTAGCAAAAATAAAATATAAATGTGTTAAATTGATTAAAACTTCTTCATAAATAAAGTCGAATTTTATGAGAAATCGATTCGGTAACGTATTAGGACATCCCTAATCGATACATAATCGAGCTGTCAAAAGTAAAATAAACACTTGGAATTGGTATAGTGGCAATTTTTCATTTTAAATATTAAAATAAAAATATTACACAAACTATGTTGCGATTTAACACTTCCTATATTTTGAGATATCAACACCAATGAGATGGTTATTCAACACTTTTTTCTATCAATTTGATAAATTAGTAATGTGTATTTGTAACACAATAATGAAAGGTGCATTGTAGATGTGACTAACTGTGAATTACATCTTTATTAGTAAATTTTTACAGGCATAAATAATTATTATTGACAGTCATATAATGGTAAGCAAATTGCATTGAGGCATGTTTTCTGATCAAAAAAATATTTTAGTAATAAAATAAGATTAAAAAAAAATAAGATAAAAATAGCAACTAGTAAAATTGTACAAAATTACCTTGATGTATTGAATGAATTCTTGTATTAAATTCCTTTCAGAATCGTCATCTCCTTCTTCTTCAAAACCTTCTCCCTCTACAGAGAAAGCGGCTTTCATCTTCATGTACTCTTCTTGTTCCTGCCTCTCTCTCTCCTCAATCTCTTTCCTCTCTTCCTCTTCACGTTTCAACTCTTCTGCCTAAAACAATTTCAACATGCAGATATAACTAACATCAAAACAAATTGTAAAACTATGCAACAAGAATTCCTCTATTATATTATTGTATAAAAATAATAATGAAATAAGATTACTAAATAAACCTAATCTGAATATAATATACTACTACCCCCCCCCCTCCCCTTAAGGTTAGGGAAATGAAATTTCTAATGGGAGTTTTGTTGCTTATGTCTCAGACTATTAGAAAATTACTTATAAAAAATTTACAAAATTGTCTACAAGCAAAAATTTTAAAAATCTTGTCTCTACAAACTTTTTTGTTGGACCTAGATAACAGTTCACAAGTCCAACAAAAAAACGGTGAGTCTTCACAACATCTAGAAGCTATTTTTTTTATTTGCTAGTAGACAAAATTTTGTTTTTTCACTTAAGGTGCTCCCACACATATCCGTGACGAGACTGGATGAACTGTACCATGTTCCGTACCCTTCAGTGGCATCCGTAATAAATTTTCGACATCCAGACAGTACTGCACTTTACAGTTCTATGGATTTAGTTCTATGTTAATACAGTAGATGAGTGAATTCAAATAACAAAGTCAAAACAGAAATATTGGCGGTGATTGATTTTATCACGGATTTCAGAGGGCATTGTGAACGCCAGAGCATCACTGCATTGAACATGTCTGAACTCGTATCGTTTTTCCTCTTTTGTTTAATAGTCTTCCCATTTCCTGATTAATTTATTTGCACTGAAGGCCACTGTACGGTACAGTAAAATCTGTCACGTCACGAATATTTGTGGGAATGCTTTAAGTCATCGGATGGCAGTACTGACTGAAACTAAAACAAAGAATATTTAAGTACCTTTTCCAACTCTGCCTGTTTCCTTCTTTCCTCTTCCTTAATGGCTTCCTTGGCCTTCCTTTCCTCCCTCATCTGTTCCTCTGCCTCTCTGGCTATCTTCTTCTCGGCCTTGGCTTCCAGCTTGGCTCTCTTCTTGGCTCCCATTTTCGCGTCTGCGGCAAACACATCTACTTCTTCTTCGTCTTCGTGATGGTCATTGTCCTCGTGGTGCTCCTCTTCTGGTAAAGCGTCTTGGCGTTGGCGGGCAGCTGCAGATGAAACAAGTCAATTTAATATTTGAAATAAAATATACAAATTTAGGCCAATTTTAACTATCATTTGCTGGAATCGTAATTTTTTAGGAGAGGCTGTCTTTTGTGATTATATCTCACCTTACAATTAGGCCTAAATATCTAATTGGGTGATTATATAATTTCTTCAACTAGTTATTGCGTCTCAACATTGGCTTAAAATGTGTAAAATAATAACTGAAACGCCATGTGAAGCAAATAGCGTGTTTTGAAAAAACGGTCTTAAATTATAGACAGCTTAGAGTTTTTGTGCACTGACTTGTTACATATGAATCCGTTTGTGCCGGGAATTAATAATTTTTCTATTTATTTCACCTTTTTTCATACAAAAATCGATGAAGTGAAGGTTATCAAGTTAACTGAAGTAAGTAACTGTGAGAACAAAATGATGTTTTAGAAAATTACTCAACACATTTATTTCATTTTATTAAAGTTAAAATTCTATTAATAAAATCAGTTTTTTCTCTTAAATCCGTCAACAATTTCTCAAATGATAAGTATTTGAATAATACATAAAAATATATACATTTTTGTTTATATATATAAAAAAAAATTAAAATCTTTTTCTATGTATTTATGTTACTTTGTAATTTTCTGATAAATTGTATTCACATAATATGTATTTTGATGTAAACAAATTTATTATTAATAAATAAAAATAAAATAAATAAATACGTATTTTAAATTTAATATTTGTAGTACCCTTGAAATAAATATTTTTATATGAAAATGATATCATCCATAATAATATAATTTGCAATCAGTTTAAAAGCTTTGAAACGCAAACAGAAAAGCAAATCCTACGTAACATTTACCAGAAGGAATAGATTTGAAACATTTGATTACGTACTTCACAAGTTAACGGAAAACTTGTAAACAATGTTTCAATAATTTGAGATACTGGGCGATTGCAAATCACTGAATATGTTCAAATACAATGGTTCTATACATACATTTTAAAGCGCCTTTGTGATATATTAATTTATACGAAAACGGCGCTACATAAATAATCCACAATAATAATAATAAAATAGGTATAAGAATTAATTATAGTTTTTTTTTGCCACACATACAAAACTTACTCTTATTAGCATTTAAACGCTTTTTTTAAATTTTACAATGATACACAATCCTCCCTGTATCACAATTTTACATTATTTTTAGTTCTAACTCACCATTTGCCCTCATACGAGCTCTCTGATTCCTAGCTGCTTGTAATCTTCCTCCAGCTTGAGGCGCCACAGCCTCTGCTTTTCTGTTTTCAACTGCAAAATGGTATTCATTGTTACAAAAACCGAATAAGAAATTCTAAAGCAATTTTTTGCACATGATAGATTACCTGGTTTAACTGTAAATGGGTATTTTAACAAAACTAAACCCATTCCAATAAGTAGAATCAAAGTTATTACTGCGAGCAAAATATTTAAATCCATGTTTTTGTTTTATTGTTCTGTTTTGTACTTCTGAATTAATTTTTTTATAGCAAAAATTCTGGAACATCTGGGTTGACCGATGACACAGACCGATGACATAGAAACACCATAGAAATTAAATGAATGATTTTTGACAGAAACAATAAGCCATGTTGTCTACATAATGTAGTTCAGATTTGTTAGTTGATCTGTCGATCATTTACCCCACATCTACGGTGATCGACGCGGGCGGGCGTTGACCGGCGAGGAAGAATGCCTTCCAAAATTTAGTTGATTACAAATTTCTCGTAATAATGGTCAATTTTAATTACAAATTTGTTTTAAAATATTTAAACGAACCATATAATTACCGTCATATAAAATAAAAAAGGTTAAGATATTATTTACTCTATTCTATTACTCCTCACTCACCACTCGGCGCTCACCACCTCAAGGTTTGGAATAAAAAAATATTATACTATTTATGTTGTCCCTTATGCGTGTTTCGTTTGTGTTAGTAAGAAAAAGAGAAACAGACTCGAAGTGAAGCGCTTCTTTCTGCGCACGAAGTATTGTCAAGAGACGTCAAACGTTCATTTTACTTTATTTTACAGCAGGAGTTTAATTTTTTTGAGCCTAACTTCTTACATAATATCGCTTATTTATAACCAATATAAATCATTATCGCTTCTAATCGTTTTCTAATTTTTTGCATTAATACACAAATTATGATTAAATAAAGCAAAATCATGACAAATCTTTATTGTTTCTTGTTAAGAAAACTACTGTACCGTATGTGTGTCAAAAAAAGGCACGCTAAGACCGCTAAACTCCGGAAGGTGATTGTTCAAGGTATTCTGAGAGAAAAAAAATTCCAATAATTTTTTTTTAATCGGGGCATTTCTAATAATTAATTTTAAAAAAGTATAAATAAAAAGCGACGCATGTAATACTGGCTTCTGTTTGAAGTGTTAGTGTTGGCGGGGTAGTATGGGGTGGGAAGGCAGGGGGGGGGGGGGCACCCCGGTCACCGTACCCACATACAAATTCAAATCTCAAATCTAAATCTTCAGTCTACATTTAAAAAATATATGATTTCTAGCATAAAAATTTAGGTCAGAATAATTACACACGTGAATTTTTATTCATATCTAAAAAAAATTGAAATTGAGTTGATCGAAAAACTTTGCAAGGATTTTTTTCTCAGAATATCATGATTAATCACCCTCCGGAGCTTCACGGTCTCATCGTGGAACACGGTGTATTACCTACTACACATATTATCTTATAAATTTATATAACATCAAATAAAATTTGTAAAAAAAATTAAATCCATTATATCAATATCAATCCGCGACGGAAAAAAATCGAGAACCAATCGCCACTTTCGTGGCTTATATTATTATTAACAATCGGGCATTTTCGTAGAACACCACGAAAGTGTCTGTGGAGCTTAAGTGCGCCATATGTATACTCCTTATAGATTTTAGCATTAAGAGATGGTCACTCAAACAATACGCACAAAAGCAAAAACGCCTTAAAGCTACTTTAATTTTTTTTACATAGTTTCTGTTTGATTTGATGTGTTGATCACCCTTGTTATTCTTTACCTACTTAAAAAAAGGAAAAAAAACCCACCTACTTGAATTCGTAAAATAGTTTTAAAAATTGGCGTAACCTTTTATTACTATTATGTTTAGAACTAAAAAGTTTAAAAAATCGGTTTTTCCCGTGGGGGACTCATTATAATAATAAACATTTTTTTCCCATTTATTTGGTGTTTAATGTTATTTTTATATAAATTTTGGAAGTTATTGTTTGCCGCCAATTTGTTTACGCACCGCCATTTTTGTGTGTTGTGTAGTTTTTGGTTTTATGTTGTGTTCAGTCGTTTTCCCCGCAGAATTATCGAATTTTATAAGAATTTGACGCTTAAATCTTGAATGATACTTTTAATAAGAAGCAATTCATTGCTAGACAATAAATTCTAACAATGCACATCAAACAGGTAAAGAAATTTTACTAATATTCTCACATTAGACAGCAATATTTACATAGTATTTTTGAATCGAGTCTGATGTTTTGTTTCGTTTTCAGGTGATAATTCAAGGGTTTAAAAGTTACCGGGAGCAAATTGTGGTCGAGCCGTTCGATAAACGGCATAATGTTGTCGTCGGGAGAAACGGTTCCGGGAAGAGTAACTTCTTTTTATGGTAAGATTTGTACAATTTGTGCTTCAGATCTAGGTGTTAGACAGTTTCATTGCATTGCTTATTGTTGACTTGCAGCCATTCAGTTTGTGCTCAGCGATGAGTTTTCCCACCTCCGTCCTGAACAGAGGCTGGCGCTGCTCCACGAGGGCACTGGACCCCGGGTAATCACGGCCTATGTGGAGATTATCTTTGACAATTCCGACAACAGAGTACCGGTGAGTAATGACATAATAGTTTTACAGTTGCTTGTGATCTAGAGAACATAGGCGTAACTTTCTTTAGCATTGTGCAGTATTTATTTATTTATTCATATAATACATTTGCAGTTTTAATTATACAAATTATACAAGAGGATGGTGTCTCAATCAGTAGCGACCTATGACAATGATCTGTTCTGGACTCGCTAGATAATCCGTGTCGAATCAGGGCATTTTCACAATAGAATATTTACATAATTACTATAAGAGAATCAATTTTGGTATTCACAAAATGTAGAAAATTACATAACTATATATTTGCAGCATTTTCAATAAATACACCACCCCATTGACTTATCCAACTAACCCTGTATCTGGAGAAGTCGGTTAATAATTTGGCTTGTGTGTCCATCTGGTTAAACAAGTTAGGTCCAAAAAATGTAAAATGGCGCTGCGCTATCGTTGTTTTTCTTTTAGGTATTAAATAGTTTATATTTGAGGCAAAACGAGTGTTCATGTTTTGTTGCGTTCTGCATTTGTCAATACTCCAAAATTTCACTAAGCATGACCTAACATATAATTGCCAAATTAACCTTAAAACTAATTTTAATACAAACTCAGGTTACCTTTGGTTTTTTTATTTTATCTTTTGGAATTAGCCTAAGATAGTTTGATAATTATATTTTTTTGTTGGTTTTAGATTGATCGTGATGAAATCTACCTGCGACGAGTCATCGGCTCCAAGAAAGATCAGTTCTTCTTGAACAAGAAGGTGGTTCCCAGAACAGAAGTATTGAACTTACTAGAGAGTGCGGGATTATCCAATTCTAATCCGTATTATATAGTCAAGCAGGGAAAGGTAATATTATATATTTTTAAAATGTTTTTTAATTTTCAAAACAGATATATTTCATAGTAACTATGAATTTAATTTGGTTGGATATTTATATTTGCAGATTAATCAAATGGCAACTGCTCCAGACTCCCAAAGACTGAAGCTGCTGAGAGAAGTAGCCGGAACACGAGTGTACGATGAGAGGAGAGAGGAATCTGTAGTTATCTTGCGGGAGACTGTTTGGAAAGGTATTATATTACCCTACCACTAAGTTCATTGTGAAGAGCAAGAGTTAAAGTTTTGAGTGTCATATTTTAAAAGTATAAATCAGTAACGAACCGGGTTGTGGTCTAGTGGTAGATTCGGGGATTCCGGATTAGAATCTCTAGGTTCGAATCCCACTCCAGCACAACTTGTTTCCTGCTTTCTGGCACGGTTATTTCTGACTATTTAAAAGCAGGCCAAAATTGAAATATTTGAGTATATCATAAGAACTCAAATGTTTCTGTTTTAAAAAAAAATATTATGCTGAGAAACCGAGTACGATGAAATATTACATCATACGAAAAAAGTAAATGAACCTAAACCTTTTATTGAGTGTTTATTATGGAATGACATATTTTGTCACTGTGATTATTACTATGGACGTGACGTACCTATAGGAATAATTTCTCGCTGTATATACACTGTGTGATACCTTGGACTGGTATTACTGAAGCGTTAGATGTCGTAAAATAATTCAATTCAATGCACCTGGTGTGCCAATGCAAATGCAGTGCCCTATGCAACATTGGGTGTGGATATGGGAAAGTAGTAGCAGTAGTATAAACACTATCATAATTCGACATCTCAACAGAGACAAGAAGTTTGGAAGGGAATATGGATATCTAGGCGTTTACAGGGCTTATGACCTGTCATTGGCTGAGTTAAGTGGCCACTTGATGTATTACAACATTTCCCAGTTATTCCCATTACAACAGTATTTGATATCCATATCTGCCAGTTATCAGAACTTGTATATATAGAGTGAAATGGCGCGACGCTTCACATGTGAACGCATTTGAGAAAATGAATAAAAACCGATTTTCCAGTTAACAGGTTATCTGTATCGTTGTACATATTTTTCAGGTTGAAAAAATTAATGAATTTCTGCGCACAATCGAGGAACGTCTGAAGACGTTGGAGGAAGAAAAGGAAGAGTTGAAGGAGTATCAGCGGTGGGATCGATCACGGAGAGTGCTGGAGTTCATAATCCATGAAACCGAACACAAGGAAAACAAGAAGAAGCTAGAAGAAGTATGCAATCCTTTTTTTTTTAAATATATATTGTTTTTACGCCCGTAGGGCTTTTACATAAAAAAAAATTTCAAGTTACACAGTAAGTAATTACATATATGAAAAATTACTTATTAGATACATGAAAAAGAAAAAACATACATTTCATAGATATTCAATTTGGCATAAAAGTTATGCTAAGAAAAAATACAACATGATATTAAATGGAGCAAGTGGTACACTAAAAAATACAATAAGATAATAATACAAATGGCACACTAACTATTCATTTCCGCCAGAGATGGCATCCAGACACTGCTCTCTAAAATGAACTATATTAGTGTTAAAAACATCAATATTATTAGCATACTTGTTTGCCAGTGCGTGCATTCGTCGTATAGATGAGTTTGCACTGTAATTGGTCGTTGATTGGCTGCAGTAAAATAGTGCATTACTACGGGTAACTCAACCAGGCACTGATATCCATATCTGCCAATATACAGTAAAATGGCGCGACGCTTCACATGTGAACACTCTCTGTCATCCATTGAATCACGTAGTTTGCCACGAAAAGTCAAGGCCACACGAAACCTAAATTCAAACTGGTATTTTAGTTATTTTTGAAGTCCCTAGCTCTTGCAAAGGGTAAACCTGGTGGGGAGTGAGCTCCTTTACATTATCCAGCCCGATCAGCCGACCTCTGCGGAATGTTGAGGCTGTAAAAATAAAACAATAAATGACTTCCACAGTTGGAGCGCCTGCGCAGCTCCAGCAGCAAGGAACAGCAGCAGTACACGGAGCAGGTGCGGGAGGCGGGGGAGCGCGTGCGCGAGGCGGGCCGGCGCCTCAAGGACGCGCGCAAAGAGCTCGGCGGCGCCAAGGACACGCGCGACCTGCTGTCCACCGAGCACCAGCAGCTGCTGCGCGAGAAGACCAAGCTGGACCTCACCATCAAGGATCTGACCGACGACGTGGACGGAGACAACAAGTCCAAGGTAACAACATACTCGGGACAGTCGAAACAAACACCCTGACAAGGGCTATTCGTTACCAATAAGTAATTAACCCTTGGGCCGCGTCAATATATCAATCATAACATTTAAGCTACGCGTCACTTTCTCAACTTTTTGTTGACATTTTTTATTTATCATTTTAAACACTTATTTCTGATGGAGGTGTCGTTTTTTATCACTATACCCGTTAAATATATAAGTTACGAACCTTTTGTGTAAACAATTGTCCACTTAAGATTAGAAAATAGACGAAATATTCATTAAAATATACCATGTGTAAATAATAAACATGCCATCTCTTACCCACTGCGCCGTGGTGCGTATGTGTTAGTGGTCTCACATGCGGCTGCGTTCGGTGGTGTGTGTTACGTGTATAGATAACACGAGAGCAGTGGCGCACCGCGGATGTCAGATTGTATTCTAATGCACATTATTCTTAAAACCTCAACACTTTTTATTGCGTCTTTAATGTCGTCAATTCCACTAATTAATTAATAAAAAAGTTTTTGAAAAATATAACAAAAATGTACTTATTATTAAAATTACAATTTATCGTGATAAATTGTAAAACACGATTCAAAACACACAGGTATTTTACATTCTTTACACATGTACCTAGTCATTTTTCTAACATTACCCTTATTAGATTTTCGCACAAACGTGACAGCTTCTACGAGGTTTTTTGTTTTTTGGAGTTGGTGGAATAAATACTTTTTCATGTTTTAAAAATTGTTTTGGTGCTAGTCTTGTAGGGTTGTCGGATGAAGTTGTTGGACGATTAATGTTTTTATATGTAACTAAAACCATGTATTTTTCAAGTAATTGACGGATTACAGCTAGTTGAAATTGAGGCAGAGTGACTGATTTCGAATAAACAAATTTAAATAAAATATGCGAATTTAATAAATATAAATCTATAATATGAAAAAAATACTTTTTTGTACCACTTAACAGACTTCCTCATACAACTCAACCCACTCAGCATCATATCTGCTTTATCCACTAGCCCCATACTCTTATTATAATCAATCACACAACTTGGTTTTTGAATTGGCTCTCGTGTAAGTCTATTGATTCTGCCTGTACGGGCCTGTGAATCGTCATGTAGAGTTGTGAGTATGTGCACATCTCGTCGATCACACCACTTCAACGCCAACAATGATGCATTTTGAAAGGACTGCATTTCACCTTTTTTTAGTTTTTTAAATTTGGGCAAGCCCTTACGGTTTTTGCGAACTGTACCACAAGCGTTTGTAGATTTTTCAAACAAATGTTTGAATAAATTAGGACTTGTATACCAGTTATCGCAAAATAAGCTATGTCCTTTACCCAAATAGTCTTTTAAGAGTGTTGTCACTACAGATCCAGATATACCAAGACCTTCTTCATTCACAATTTCAGTTCCAGTTCCTGTATAAATAACAAAATCCAATATAAAACCTGTTGTCACATCACACAATACGAACATTTTTATTCCAAATCTATGCCGTTTTGAAGGAATATACTGTTTAAAAAGTAATCGTCCTTTAAATACTATCATGCTCTCGTCAATACATAATTTTTTAAAGGGAATAAATGTGTTTTTAAATGAGTCACGAGTATAATCAACTACCATTCTAATTTTATGCAATTTGTCAGTTGTCTGTGTGGTGTTGTCGCAAAAATGAAGCATCTGGTGTAAAAGTTCATACCGGTCCCTTGACATAGTTTGTCCAAAAATAGGGCTAAGGAGAAGAGGATCTGTGGACCAGTGTTCTTCTATTGTCAGGTGACAGTTCCTCGTCATAAGCATAGTCACCGCAATAAATATGTACATTTCAGGTGTGAATGTATCGACCCACTTTTTTACTCTGGCTTTGTCTCCAAAGGTTTTTTCTATTATTTCAAAAGTGTGAAACAAATTCACTTCCGTCACAATTTTGTTCATTATAACCTCACTGAGAAAGTGTTCAAAAAACTCAAGTTCGGTTGATTGTGCAGATAGTGAAACTCTTGGATTTACTCCAGAAAATGAGTCAAAATTATGAATTATAGGTACATGTGGACCGGAAACCCAAGGAGGCGAAACTCCACCGAAGTTGGCATTTTCTTCATCGTCCGATTCCACGACATCACTCAAATTTGATTGCAAATCGTCTTCGCTTTCACTTATCCCGAAATCTGATCCAAGATCCTCGACTGCTGCAGCGATATCTTCTGCACTCATTCTACGGCTAGCCATTTTAAAAACTATTTTTAAACTTCTAAAACGATATTGTTCTTTTTAAAAAATCAGTAGGTAAATTATTAATTCAACGTCAAAATAGCATATTTCTAAAACATCAGAATAAACTAATCACTGGTCATAGAGTACACATCACTGTAGGAAAACGATAAAATATAGGCAGGCTGTCTAGGCAATGCATTTTAATATATAATAATTAACTTAAAAATCATTCGAATATCACTAAGAAGCACAATAAAAAAAAAACAAATAAATCGAAATCTCAAATAATTCACGGTAGAATATTATCACGGGCCGTCCCTGAGCCGACAGAATGAGCCCTCAAATTACTATTGCGTCACACGTCGCGAGTGAGAGACCGATATATTCGTACTGAGTGAGGGAATTAGGCCGGATTTTTAGGTCTCCCGATATTTATCAATACATTTGATACAATATTATTTCGTTTTGAGATTTTTAGGACAGATGTCAATAGTATGAAGATTGGGCTGTGTTTTAAGGCAAAATTATTTTCGGTTTGCATATTTCACTCGGAAGATATTGGGGTTTGAATCTTAGGTTCAGGCAAATCACACACGTATGTGATAGCCGCGTTAGAGGCCTGCAGTATGAAATCACATACGTGTGTGACAGCCGCGGCCTGAGGGTTAAAAAGGAAACCACTATACCTAGATGCTATCTTGTCAGTAGGATTTTATTTTCTACAACAGGAGCTCTTGTACACTTATTCTAAGTAATTGAACAACAAAACAATATTAAACTTTATACAATATAAAACTCTAGTCTTCAAGAGCGAGTAGATCTAACATTGATTCCATTTTCATATTTAAATTGCTAAATGGCATGATAGATGCACCATCTTATCTTGACTTAAGTGACTTTTTTATTCCAGTCCGTAGGTTGAGAAATAATGACGTGCTGTTCCTTAGTCATCACAAAAGTTGAGAAATAATGACGTGCTGTTCCTTAGTCATCACAAAACTAACTATGGTTTTCATGCCCCATTTTCTCCATTGTGTCGTATTGTAAACTCAAGACGGGATCTTGACTTCTTCGGTGTAAGTCTATCAAGATTTAAACATTCACTGAAGTAGACCCGATCTTGTCTTTAGTGTGTCCACATTTTATTCTAACTGTCTTAGCTTCACCAATTTAATTTTCTGTCACTTATTTTTACTGCTTGTTATCCCTATTATGCTTATCTATGTATTTAAAATTGATTTTTTTCCCGTAAATAAATAAATAAATAAAACAAAATAAAATACTAATGTGAAAAGTCGGAATAATCGGCGTATGTGCATGAGAAGACATATGAATGTAGAGGAAGCAAAGGAAGTCTGTCAGGACAGAGTGGTATGGCGTTCTATCCTCTCTGCCTACCCTACGGGGAAATGGCGTCATGGTTAGTTAGTAAGTTAGTTAGTAACCTACAGAAAAGTTGTTTATTTAACTTGTGTAAAAATTCCAGGAAAGGGCTGAGCAGGAGCTGGAGCGGCTCCGCCTCACCATCTCTGAGAAGGAGCGGGAGCTGGAGGCCCTGAAGCCGCGGTACGAGGAGATGAAGAAGCGGGAGGAGGAGTGCACGCGGACGCTGGCCCTCAACGAGCAGCGGCGCCAGGAGCTGTACGCCAAGCAGGGCCGCGGCAGCCAGTTCACCTCCAAGGGGGACAGGGACAAGTGGATCGAGAAGGAGTTGAAGTAATTACATCATTCTTTATTTTTACAACAAAAAGTGATACTAATATCTGGGCTAAAAATATCATGTTTTTCGACTTTTGATATTGTATGCATGGTGTAAAAAAATCTGTAGTACAATCCGAAAACTGGTGAATCTACATCATATTTGGAGTTAAATATGTAATATGACCTTTGAATCGAGATTGAAAAAAAACATTTTTTTTATTCTCATAAAAGCTTTCCTAAGTACCACAGATTAAGTCAAATTGCGTGAATTCTTGTTAAAATTAATTTGACTAAATAAATTATATTTGATAACGTATTGTAAAAATTTATCAAAAAAAAAAACAACTTGATCAATTTTCTCAAAAACTATGGGTCGAATAAAAAAATTCTATTCTACAAAATCGACTCCAAACATGATGTAGATTCACTGGTTTCCCGCTTGTACATCAAGTTTTGTTACACGGTGTATATTATTATTTTTTCTTAAGATCTGACTACTTCTTTCATTTTCGCAACAGAAATTATTCTACTGAATCTAATGTCATTCTGCA
Organism: Micrasema minimum; assembly: GCA_022494985.1. Lineage (NCBI taxonomy): Eukaryota > Metazoa > Arthropoda > Insecta > Trichoptera > Brachycentridae > Micrasema > Micrasema minimum. The sequence continues at coordinate 15,472 of JAGVSP010004544.1, forward strand.
TTCATGTTTTAGGTCGCTTAACAAGCAGATAAAAGACAAGAAAGACCACGAAGTAAAACTGAAAGAAGATTTAAAAAGAGACGGCTTGAAGTTGACAGAATTGGAGCAAAAATTATCCGAAACTGGTGCCGATATGGAGAGACAAAGAGAAGCAATCAACGAGCACAACCGCCAATACTACGAGTGCAAGAAAACCAAGGACCAATCGCAGAGTACAAGAAAGTAAGCCACATTCTTCATATCACGTTTACAATGATAATTTTATCGTGAGCCATCAGTATTTGTTATGATTGATTCTTCTTACAGCGAACTGTGGCGGAAGGAAACAACAATGACTCAAAACTTATCTTCACTCAAAGAAGATCTCGCCAAGGCAGATCAAGCACTGAGATCCATGGCGGGAAAGGTAAACAAAACATTTTATCTAAAAACTGTACTATTTCCCCCGTCGTAATATATTTTTATTATCATAATTATTTTTTTTAGCCTATTCTAAATGGTAGAGACAGCGTGCGCAAGGTTCTTGATACGTTCATAGAAAGAGGTGGAGAATGGGCCAAAATAGCCAACGCATATTACGGACCCGTTATTGAGAACTTCAGCTGTGAGAAAACCATATACACAGCCGTCGAGGTATGTGACGTTTTGCCCATTTTATTGTTTTGTTCATTAACTTGTTTGTATTTTACACTTGACAATTCTTCAGGTCACCGCTGGAAACCGTCTCTTCCACCACATTGTCGAGTCTGATGTAGTGGGAACTAAAATACTTAAAGAAATGAATAAACAGAATCTTCCTGGCGAAGTTACTTTCATGCCACTCAACAGGCTTCAAGTCAAGGACATGACTTATCCAAATGACAACGTAAGTCACTTTTTCCATGTCTTACTAAAGATTTATTATTGTCTCCCGGGAAACTTAACCGTTACTTATTTTCAAGGTATTACATTCTTGACGTCATGGACATTTACTGTTAGAACTGCAGGATGCTATTGGCTTCAGTCTGTTAGATATGTGTATAATTGCTAGACCGTATTATTTATTTATTTTATTGTTTTTACGCCCATAGGGCTTTTACATAGACATTTTTTAATTATTACACAGTAGGTAGCTATTCATTACCGCCAGAGATGGCATCCAGACATTGTTCCCTAAAACGCACTAGATTTGTGTTGAAAACATCAATATTGTTAGTATACTTGTTAGCCAGTGCGTGCATTCTTCGTATCGGTGTTCCCTAAAACGCACTAGATTTGTGTTGAAAACATCAATATTGTTAGTATACTTGTTAGCCAGTGCGTGCATTCTTCGTATCGGTGAGTTAGCACTGACAACAGTATAATATGATACAGTCGATGATTGGCTACAGTAAAATAGTGCATTACTACGGGTAACTTGACCAGGCACTCGTATACTAATTAAATTTGTTAGTTGACAACAATCAAACATAGATTTTAATACTTTGAACAGAAATTATGATTATTTATTAATCTCAGACTGTATTTACAGAATGCTATTGCCATGGTGAATAAACTGAAATACGATAACAAGTACGCCAAGGCTATGAAGTACATCTTTGGCAAGACGCTGATCTGCAGAAATCTGGAATGCGCCACTGAGCTTGGGAAAACCTTCCACTTGGATTGTGTCACACTGGAAGGAGATCAGGTTTGTAATTTCAAATGAAAAATTGCCTCTTATTTGTCTTTGAGTCTGAAATATTGTGTCTAAAAAGGCCGCCTTAAACAAAGTCACACCACCAAGATTTTAATAGGGTTCTTCCCGATAGCATGAATATCCTTGAAAACGTTATAAATATTTAAAGTATATTTTTACAATTTCAACGATATAAAACACAATGATCAAAAATGTTGTTTTTCATTTATAAATTTATGTTTTGAAAAACACGAAAATAATTTAAAAAATTCCCTTGATATTGTAATTTTTCAATCAATTTTTTGAAATAAAAAATAAAAAAATCGGGAAGAACCCAATTATTGTGATACAAATTTGTACTGGGCCAGGAATAACAAAAATTGAGAAGTGTGATAGTTATCTTGTGAATTGTCATAATACATGCAAGAATTTGTCTAAATTTGATTATTTTTTATTTCAGGTATCGTCCAAGGGCTCCCTAACTGGTGGGTACTTCAACCAAGCGCGCTCCCGCCTGGAGATGCAGAAGACCAGGTCGGAGCTGATGGAGCAGATCGCCGAGTCGGAGAAGGAGCTGGGCACCCTGCGCCAGGAGCTGCAGGCCACCGAGGCCAGCATCAACACCATCGTCTCCGACATGCAGAGGACGGAGACCAAGCAGGGCAAAGCCAAGTAAGGGGGACATGATTGTTAGTGACCGAACTGAGTTTCGGCAAAACCTTAAACAAATGTAACATGATTACAAACCGAACAACAGGACTGTTGAAGTCTTAAAAATAACACGGGTTCGATTCCCTGCGGGGTTAGTATGTAACGTTAAAATGAAACATAAAACTTAACTGGTCATCTTGCCTTGACATAAAAATAATCAAGATTCACTGCACTTGGTGTACCAATACAGTGCCCTGGGAAAGTAGTATTTGTATTACCAGTGCAATATAACCGATTGTATGCCTCAAGGTCACACCAGTGCAAAAGTGCCAAATATTGTCCAAAAATATGACATCGGAGACTTTGAACTTTTTTTAGACTTGTTATTTTTGTGTAAAACTAAAGATAATCCCGAATAGCTTGCAATTATTGGTAGATACATTTATATAAACTGTATATTTACATGCTTTTTACCACGCAATAATGTCTCTATTACATAATAACATCATATTTGTAAAGTGACAGCTGTCATAACGCCGCTTCCTTTGAAAAAAAAAACAAATAAAATTAATGCCACGTCACAAAACTGCACTTTTTTCACCGGACACCTTTACCAGATATATAATATAATTTATCACAATAAAAAGTTCATAGATAAAAGCGCGGGGCACCGAATAAACAGAAAGTGACGCCAAAAGCCTAACTTTAAACTGTCATTTTGAATATTATTTGAACTCTTGATTCTGTTTGGTTCATTCAATCACTAAGCATAATATCAAACGATTATAGACTTAAAAACCATTGAAAACATGATAAAAAGGGCAAATTTTGGCCAAAAGTGTCTCTCGAGGCACTCAACTGTACATTTCAAAAGATTAATTTTATGCCAAACCATAAAAAACTTAATCCTATACATTTACATCATTTCACTTGTGGTACTTTTTTTTACTATAAAATTGGACTAAATTTGCACATTTTTTAATGACTAATAAACATTGAATTCTTCAGGGACATCTTCGATAAAGTAAAGGCTGACATCCGACTGATGAAGGAAGAGCTGTCCTCTATAGAGAGGTTCCGGGGACCCAAGGAGAGGTCCCTGGCCCAATGCCGCTCCAGCCTGGAGGCTATGCAGGCCACCAAGGAAGGTCTGGAGTCGGAACTGCACCAGGTAATGACAATCTCCTGTTATATCTGTTCAGTACATTTAGCCACATAAACTCCGCTCACAATGCTACAGCCAGGCAAATAGTCATCGCCAAATCTAGACAACATTATTGAATTATAGCTAGGAAGTTAGTTTTGTTGTTTAATGAATAAATATCAGAGAGTAATTTATTTGGTAGACAGTTATCAATTATCATTAAAATGCCATTAAAGTTCAGCTATTTAGAACCATGGCCTATCGACTCTAGAAATACTATTAATCTAATTAATTATCAGGAAATTAAGAAAGGGCTTTTACGATGGTTTGGTCATGTGGAGCGAATGAGTGATAAAAGAACGGGTAAAAGAAGTTTAAATGCAAGTGTGCCTGGATGTAGAAGCCGCGGAAGGCCGAGAAAGACATGGCTTGACCAAGTACGTCAAGTACTTGAAAGTGGTCATGTGAAAAATCGGAATAATCGACGTGCGTGCATGAGAAAATGTATGAATGTGGAGGAAGCAAGAGAAGTGTGTCAGGACAGAGTGGTATGGCGTTCTATCCTCTCTGCCTACCCCTACGGAGAAATGGCGTGTTGGTTAGTTAGTTAAGTAGTTTAATTATTATTCCAATTTTTAAAATTTAATTATCATTATCATCTCAGTCACTATTGAAAATCGTAGCCAAATTATTTCACTAAATACGTGATCTAATAATACTGAATATAAAACTTTAAAAACATTTTAATCGCAATATATTTTCAAGTTGTTTTCTTAATATCCCCATGTGATGTTCATGTTTAGGAATTGATGGAGCAACTGTCTACAGCTGACCAAGGGAAGGTAGACGAGTTGAACGACGCCATCAGGAGACTTAACCAAGAGAATAAGGAGGCCTTCAGTGCTAGGATGAACCTGGAGGCCACCAAGAATAAACTGGAGAATCTACTCACCAATAACCTCATCAGGTCACTGACACTCCTTACTATTATTTATTTAAATATGTTTCACGAATAATAAATATTTTTTAAACAAATTTTTCACTATGCTCGCACTCTTGGCCTTAGCCTTATCTTTTATTCTGTGGCACTAAACGATCTTCAGAACTGTCTTTGGAGAATTTGCAAGAAACTTGAAACATTAATTCCGTTCTATTGATACTAAAAAAAATTATCAAATTCTCGTCCGCCTCGTAGCATAGTGGTAGCGCATATGGCTACCGTGCATGAGGTTGTGGGTTCGACATGAAATATTTACATTTGTGATTTTCATATTAATATTTCATGTGTGATACCTTGGACTGGTACTGAAGCGTATGACTGATCATCTTACCTTCATTAAAAATTATCAAGATACACTGCATTTGGTGTACCGATGCAGTGCCCTATGCACCATTTGGTGCGGATAAGGGAAAGTAGTAGTAGTCGTAGTACATTATAGTTTTATTACTGTCTGTTTTATAACATCAATCTTGGTAATTGTAAGAGGTGTAGGTAGGGGTTGTATTGTCCCCAATACAACAGCCTTACCTACGCACCATTGTACCTAGAGCAAGCTATTGTCCTACCATTGTAAATACTGTAAATATATAACTATCATACAGCCGAATTTTACTCAAGAGACACCCAAGGCTACCCCATCACACTGGTGACGAGGATGGGATCCCAAGGCCCACATCACGGTAATCAAATTTTCAGAAACATAGTAGTAATGTTGAAGTAATACAATCTTCCAGGCGTAAAGACGAGCTGGTGCAGGCTCTGCAGGAGATCTCGGTGGAAGATCGCAAGCGCCGGCTGTCCAACAGCAAGACCGACGTGGCCGCCGCGGAGAAGAGGATCAAGGTCATCACCAAGGACCTGGAGGATATGGACAAGAAGGTGCAGGACGCCGTCAAGAAGGAGAAGAGCCTCAAGGCGGAACTGGAGAAGTGGAAGATCAAGGTAAACAATACATGGAGTGACAAAACTCATAAAACAACCCCAAAACTGGAGAATCTACATCATGTTTGGAGACTAATGTGTAATGTGTCATGCCTTTGTACATTACTATTGATATAATTAATCTACAATACTTATAAGATTGCCTGATATGAGCAAAACCTTCTTTGTGTCATTCAAATGAAGAAATCTGCTCTGTGAGTACGATTACCACTGCATACCACACCACGAGACTCGCGGCCGCTTCCCATACAAATGTATTCCTCGATTTTCTCCCTGGAATTTAACATTAGAGCAATGATTTTTTCACACATTTTAGATATTGACCGGATGCGTGTTGGTATTGTCTTATTTTAAAAATATTTTATTTGTCAAAGGAGATAAATAAATTATTAAAAAAATAAAAGGATACAGACATGCATCTGGTCGATATCTAAAACGTGCAAAAAAAATCATTGCTCTAATGTTAAATCCCAGGGAGAAAATCGAGGAATACGTTTGTACGGGAAAGTGGCAGCGAGTCACGTGGTGTGGTATGCTCTTCAATGTAGTGCTTTATGTTCTTAGATTTGATACAAATTTGATAATATCTTACTCTAGGTACCTCCCGCATTTTATTTCTATAATAGTGATAATCCCATTGTATATTTTTAGGAAAAAGAGGCGCAGGATAAGATGGAAGAAGATTCCAAAGGACTGGAAAAAATGGCCTCAAAGGAGGTGTTAATTCAAGAAAAGATCCAGGAGTCTTTAGATAAAATAGCCGCCCTAGGAACATTACCACACGCCCCTGATCTGCATAATAAATACCAAAAAATGTCATTGAAGAATGTAAGTATTGTTATTTGTACACTGTTAGATTTGTGCTCCCATATTCTAGTCTATATTCAGAGATCTCATCACTTTCCCTTCCCTGGTATAGAAGCTGGTGGGTCCTTGTCAGCTCTTACACATATCGTCGCTTATAGTCCTTAAAATATAGCTCGATTAGAATGACAGTTCGTCACGTTAGAATCTGTATGAATCAAGTCTGATACGATTGTATGGGACTTGGTTCGATCAAATACTACCATGAAATGACGTCTAACGAGTGATTTAGTACATTAATAAACAAAAAAACATTAGTATCTGGAATGCTACACATATCAATCAATAGATATGTATATATTATATAAAATCAGCTTTAAAACCATTTAAAATTTAAAAAATTAAATAGTTTGACAGCTGTCATTCTAATCAAGCTATATTTAACAGACTATAGCTATCAACAATGCATAAGTCGAAAATTAACATTTTTCACTTTTTAATGTTATTGGATAGATATTTTTTGCTTGAGTGTCGATCTATAAATATTTTACCATGAAACATTGCTCATTAAAACTTTAATCTTAATTTATCTTGAATTCAAAGTTTATTAATTGTCCTGTAATATGAAGTTAGATTTGCGCGGTGTTGTTGGCTAAGTGACGATACGCCAAAACTTGTAGTTTTAAAAGTTCATATGTTTTCGCGGCCTTCAGAACAGATCATGTTTTTCAAGGTTTTTATGCCGTGGCAACTTGGACTCAATAAACCCAGAAAACCATTATCTGTAGGTACTTTTTGGCCTAGAAAATCCCTCTATCTTATTTAACATCCATTTAATAAGATAGAGAGAAGTGTAGTATGTATAACTAAGTCTAGTATTCATTCCTCCAGCCTTTATATCCACAAGTTTTCAATTGATTTTCTAGATTATAATTTTTATTAATATTGTTTTTAGTTGTTTAAAGAATTAGAAAAAGCAAACCAGCACCTGAAGAAATACAATCACGTAAACAAAAAAGCTTTAGACCAATTTCTCAGTTTTTCGGAACAAAAAGAAAAATTATACAGAAGAAAAGAAGAATTAGATATAGGGTAAGTGTTTGTTTTTAAAACAGTTCTTTCTGTTTCACATTCCCTACCATTTAGGGCTAGAATAACTTATGTAAGATTGGAGTAGGAATGTAATTTTAAAAATTTTCATTTCAGAGGCGAAAAAATTAGAGAACTCATCGATACGCTGGAGCACAGAAAGTTAGAAGCGATACAATTGACCTTTAAACAAGTTAGTAAAAACTTCACTGAGGTTTTCAAGAAGCTGGTTCCGCAAGGTCGGGGCAGCCTCATCATGAGGACGGCCAATGAGGATGGAGTAGAAATTAGGCCAGAGGTGAGCCATCATAACCCTTTCATAATATGTGATAAATAACCGAAATCTATACCGTAAAATAAGTGGGGATCGAAACAGAAATAAAAGCCGAAATGTTTTAATAAAATCAATTCGGCCAATTAGTGTCAATGAAACATAACTCGATTTTTTCCGATGAGTTACGCATGGTAAAAAAAATATTGTAGCATAATACAGAGTGTAACAAAATTCGATGTACAAGCGGGAAACCAGTGAATCTACATCATATTTGGAGTCGATTTTGTAGCATAAATTTTTTTGATTTGACCCTTAGTTTTTGAGAAAATTGATTACGAAGTAGATTTTTTTTTCGATTTTTTTTGCAAATTGTTATCAAATACTATCACGTATTTAATCTAATTAATACTATCCATAAAGAAAACAAAATTTAAAAACGCATTTAAATAAGGATTTGAGCAATTTTACTTATATGTAAACTTTTTTGAGAAAAAATGTTTTTTTTTTCAAGCTCAGATTAAAAAGTCATATTACACAATCGTCTCCAAATGCGATGTAGATTCACCAGTTTTCAGGTTGTACTACGAGTTCTGTTACACCCTGTATATCATCAATACATATCAAATATGGTCCAAGTGATCAGGGTATTTAATGACATATTCATCAAATACAAATTTATATACTTTTCACAGTTTTTTATGTAATATAACAGTAAATGTTATTTATGAGTACCCTACGAATTACGTTTCTTTGACTCTAAGGGGTCTTATTGAGAGTTCCGATATTAATATATCTAATAAATCTCAAATTAATTTATATTAAGAGTAAACTTTTTCTCTTTTGTAATATGTATGTTGGTTCTCACAGCACGCCAATGCAGAACAGTTTGTGGGAGTCGGTATAAAGGTGTCCTTCACGGGAGGTGATGCCGAGATGAGAGAGATGAACCAGCTATCCGGTGGACAGAAGTCTCTCGTGGCTTTAGCATTAATTTTCGCCATTCAAAAGTGTGACCCCGCGCCATTCTATCTGTTTGATGAAATAGATCAGGTAAACAACATGTACAGTATTAAATGTATTTAAAAATAATTAATAGCTACGTCCCTTTTTGCACTAAAATATTAAATTTGGTTCTAGCAGTCATGCGATCATCAATGTAGATATATTACAATTGTGACGTATCTCATGGTTATCAGTGAATTATCAGAAATTTTGCTGAAAATCGTCATATACACATCCCAACTGCTATACATGGTGTAACAAAACTCGATGTACAAGCCGGAAACCAGTGAATCTACGTCATATTTTGAGTCGATTTTGTAAAATATTTTTTTTTGATTTGACCCGTAGTTTTCGAGAAAATTGAATACGAAGTGAATTTTTTTTTGATAATTTTTTGCAAATTTTTATCAAATATCATTTTTTTTTAGGTCAAATTAATAGTATCCATAAATAAAACAAAATAAAAAATCGCATTTTAATAAGAATTTGTGCAATTTTACTTAATCTGCCATACTTATGAAAGCTTTTATTTATATATATATATTTTTTTTTTTAACTCAGATTAAAAATTCATATTACACATTCGACTCCAAATATGATGTAGATTCAACAGTTTTCGAGTTGTACTATGAGTTTTGTAACACCATGTAAATCTACATGTAGATAATATGTTGGCGATCACAGTTCAGAACACCCAATTACAGAAGGGATTAACATTTTGTCATCTGATTTGGGATTAAAACCAAAACTTTGGTGTTGTGAAAGTAGACTCTTTTCCAATACTGACAATGGCGTAATTAATAACAACTTCTAAATAATATGAATTTGGTTATAACATTATTGGTTGTTAGGCCCTGGATGCCCAGCACAGGCGCGCCATCGCCGACATGATCCACGAGCTGAGCTCGTCGGCGCAGTTCATCACCACCACCTTCCGGCCGGAGCTGCTGGACCACGCGCACAAGTTCTACGGCGTCAAGTTCCGGAACAAGGTGTCCCACGTGGAGTGCGTGTCGCAGGAGGAGGCGCGCGACTTCGTGGAGGACAGCACCACCCACGGATAAACATTCCCCGACCAGAATCGGTGATAAAACTATCCAACAAACCACAGATTTAACAAAACTCCATGTACAAGCCTAAAACCAGCAAATCTACATTTATTTCGACGCCTTTATGCAGAAAAGATCCAACCGCAAATTTCAAGTCCCGAGGTAAAGGAGGTTTTATGAAACATTCTCAATATAAAATCACAGTAAGCTACTAGATTCAAAATGTAACAACTTCCGATGGTTTTGTGTTACCAGCTAAATATTTTAAGTTTATATAAATGAGATATTCTTTATATAAATGAGATCGACAAAATTAAGAAAGGTCTTTTACGATGGTTCGGTCATGTAGAGCGAATGGATGATGAAAGAACGGCTAAAAAAATATATGATGCGACTGTGCCTGGATGTAGAAATCGAGGAAGGCTGAGAAAGACATGGCATGATCAAGTAAAACAAGTGCTTGAAAGTGGGCATGTAAGAAGTCGGAATAATCGACGTGCGTGCATGAGAAGATGTATGAATGTGGAGGAAGCAAGAGAAGTGTGCCAGGACAGAGTGGTGTGGCGTTCTATCCTCTCTGCCTACCCCTTCGGGGAAATGGCGTGATGGTTAGTTAGTTAGTTAGTCGTTATGCAGAAAAGATCCAATCGCAAATTTCAAGTTCCGAGGTAAAGGAGATTTTATGAAACATTCTCAATATAAAATCACAGTAGCTACCTACTAGATTAAAAATGTAACAACTTCCGATGGATTTGTGTTACCAGCTAAATATTTTTAGTTTATATAAATGAGATATTCTTTATCGATATATGGATTCTGCATAAAGGCGTCCATTTGGTGTCGATTTTGTAGAATACAATTTTTTGAAGTAGATTTTTTTGACAAATTTTTGCAAACTGTTATCTAATATAATTTATTTAGTCAAATTTATACTATTCATAAAGAAAACAAAATTTAAAAAAAAAACTCATTTTAATAAGAACTCACGCAATTTTACTTAACTTATGCTCTTAAATCTAAGATTCTCTGAGACTTTGTATTTTTTATTGTTTATCAAATTGATATTCTGTATTTTTCTCTTTTTTTTTTGTGGAGAAATTCTAATTTTAATGGAACTTTATGCATTTGAAAGTCTTTTCAATGACAAAGATAAAACAGTTATGCGTACTTGAATAGTTAATTTTATTATAATATACAAAGAGTACATATTATATTTATCTCATTTTAGTAGTAAGTTGATAGCTGTAAATATGCTTCATTCTTGTTAAGTGTTGTATTATTATTTCATTATTTATCCCCGAGTTTGTATGCTTTCTGTGCAGTATACAAGATGAAAATATGATGTTTTTCCCTCAACTAACAGTATGAGCACTTTGTCTTGTTCAAATAAAAACTTGTTTAGTTTCACATGTTCTTAGTTATAAGGTTTTAAAATGTCCTCTGTTTAAGAAGTTATCATATTTTTATAGAATCGTGAAAATAAAAAAATTGTTTCATTTATAAAATCTTACTACCTATAAGTGGCAATGAGATCACTCGAACACCCGCCCCCCACCAGCTCCCACCCTATAAATCACAGAGCTACATATATAAATTAGAGAAACTATTGAAGGGAGAAAGTCACTTCCTTAGTTAGCGACGCTCTGACCCACAACAAAATATTAAACTAGCGGTTACCGCCCGAGAAAACAGTAACCTGTAATCTCGGCTGGTACAATACCGCCTATTATCAACACGGGGTGGTGCTATTATGCACCTCATTAAACAAAGTTGAAAACGTCATAATATCCTTATTTTTCCAGCTAGACGTGGTTTTAAGATGTCATTTAGCTAGAAATTTTGTCTATTTTCAATTTACCACAAAAAAGAAAGCTGGCACTCGTACATGGTACACACTCAAGATCCTTGCCCTAACCTTATTATGTCATGAAGGATATTAATAAATAATTCATGTTTTTTAAATTCATTTATTCATGGCATAAAATTCTTAAACCAATACATTACAATTTTTATTACATTTATCACACATTTTTATTATGGCTGCTCCCAAAAAGTACTTTCACAAACTCATAATTTCGTCATTATACTATCATTAGCAGCTTTATTTGGGCCATATTGAGATCAGCGAATTAGTACCATAAATATTATGTAAACCGTTTACCTAGTATAAAGTACAGAATGTAAATCTTTTATAGGGCAAATCTTTTGGAAATACAGCAGAACCCCGAATATCTAGAATCTAGACCTAGACCATAAGTTAGTAAATTACCATTACTATCAATCATTACTTAATGAATCGTTTTTTCTATTCTCTTATTCAAGATAATTGAGGTTTTGCTAATATTAAATATGTATTTTTTTTTATTTTAACCACCTCAACAGGTCAGGAGACCCAATTACAGATTATCATTTCCACATTATCTGAACACAAAATGGATCTATACAGAACTAGGAAACTTAACAGTAGTGGACAATTACATAATTCGGCGTGCATAGTATGTATAATTCTAAATTAGTGTATACGTAAGAATAGGCTTCTAGTACAGGGTTATTCAGCAAGAACTAAGGACATAACAATCTTGTATTTTAATACAAACGCATCCTTATCCAAAGCTTTCATTTTTACTTTATTGAATTTTGTGAACGAGCGACGTTTGCATATTATTACAACTTACTATTAAAGTCGGCAGTCGCAGCTTACTCAAATTTTCGGTCAATAATCACCTTCAAAAATCAATATAATTTTTGGCTTGATGGCTTTTGTCAATAAGCAAAATATGCATTATTGGACAACAACAAACCCAGATGTGCTTAAAAAAACTACTTTGTATCAAAATTAACCGGTGTGAATTTTGTACCGGAGGTGATATTGGATCGTGTTTTTCACCAATAAAAATGATCGCCACGTTATGGTCTATAGAGTTCACTATCTTGCCATGTTGGAAGACTGTTTTTGGCCAGAATTGGATGGACTTGATATCGGTGATACGTGGTTCCAACAAGATGGTTCCCCATGTCACACACCTGGTCTAACAATTGACCCGTAATCTCGAGAATTGGTCTTAGCAATGGCCCCCTTGCTCGTGCGATATAGCGCTGTTGGATTTCTTTTGTCAACAATTTTTATTTATTTAACCACCTCAACAGGCTTAGAGGAGCTCAGGAACAATATTAAATGAGAAATTGTCAACATTTAGGCCGATATTTGTGTGGAAGAGTGGTGGAAAATTGGTTCCAAAGAAATGAATGCTGTAAACGTGCTTGTGGTGGTTACATGAACGAAATCAAATTACATACTTAAATGTAACATGTGTACAGAACAAATTTCAGCTCCATAGCTTAATTTTTCCGTGCTATATTAAAATTCAGAATTGATATGTTCTTACTGAATAATCCTGTACATGGAAGTTCATGAAAACAAATGACTTAGCTAGTTCAATAGTTGTGTTGAGTTATTGAATGATTTAGAAAAATATTATGAGTGCTATTTTGCCATCCTAAACGCAATCAAAATTTATGAAAAAAAAGATAGTATATTTGGAATCAATGAGATCTATAAGAAACAGTTGTCCAGTTTTGGGGATTTTTAATTTTTAATAGTTTTGTCACAATGGCAAAAAAATGATAAAAAGAGAAAAATGCATTTTCTTATAAATTCCCGTAAAGCAAATACATACATTGGTAATGATTATGGTGGCAGTATTGATAATATATTTAGGGAAATTATAAGATACGTAAGTAAGTAGTGTAAAAAATCATTTTCATGTTCTACGCTATAGTTTGACATTTTTATCATTTAAATAAAAAATGTGAATAAAACATTATAATCTTATTAAGTACAAAATGATTGTTATGGATACAAAATAAATAATGTACTTAGTAAAATTCAACTGAAATGCACACTTAAATAAGAATTTGATAAAACTGAACCATAATTATTACTCTAAAAGTATTGAAATTAATCTTATTATTATGATGTAGTTAAAAATTATGATTCTATTTCTGCAGATATCTTAAAAATACAGATATAAAAACTTTAAAGTTAATTCACATACATTTCAATATGTTTTACAATCCATTTGGATATTACATCACTGACAACCAGGAGATATTTTGTACAATTTGTTTAACGTTTGTTCTCTAGAAGACCAACATGAGCACTTTATTGTTAGGTTTTTTTATGAAGCACATTGTTTATTATGCGATGCTAAAAGTATCCTTTGATCAAAGGTACGGCGTATGGAGATTCCCAATCTCGAAGGAAAACGTCTTCCAGTTGTTGCCGCATGCTGGAGGAAGAATTCCCCGCATCAAAAGTGTCAGGTTCCTCCATAATAATGGCAACTCCTGCGGTATTTTCAAAATAGTCTCCTGACCAGTTGGAAGTCCCGATGTATGCAGTTTTATCCGTGACCATGTACTTGTTATGGTTTACTCGGGCAAACGGAATCTTCAGCTGTTCCGCTGTGGCGGGAACTACAAATCTCTTCTACAAAGAAAAACATAGATGAAAAGTATCTACACTTTAACAAAACTATCAGACAGCTATCCTTTACTGGCATTTCATCTTAAAATAGGTTTTATCTTGAGTTTGATATTATTGTATAAATGCCTTTGAAGATAACTGTCAGAAGTATATTAAAACTGCAAAAGGACAGATTCCATTGTCTAACTGACAAACATATGAACAAATAGTCAATCCGCCAATAGTTTAATGTAAGAAAAGTATAGGTATTATTAAAGCTTAGAACTATGATGTTCTATGTCTCTATGTGTAATCTATACACTCAAAGATTTGTGTATTAAAGTGAATTTGTATGACGGTGCTGTCGTGACATTAAGCCTGCAATCCATTGAAATTTGTAAAATTTGTTGGTGAGTATTACACAGTTTTTTATACATTGCAATCCACCATTGTAGTATAAACTGCCAAAAAAATACTTCTGTGATTAATTGAAAAGACTTACCACTTGAATATCAACCTTGGGATAGGACCCCGAGAGAGCAGTAAGCGAGCGCAGGAAGTAATCCTCTGCGGGCCTTGAATGGTTCCACCAACTGATGAGCATCTTGACCTGGACCCTCTCCTCTATAGCTGCCGCCCGGATGGCATCGTCTATATGTGGCCAAAATCTAAAAACAAAAAAATTACTACATACCGATACTGCTCTCACATATTCACTACTATTTATGTATTGGAAATCAACAGCCCATGAACATAATATAAAGTAAACAATATAAATGAGCTAATCATGAGGCCAATTACAGATTTCACATTTAATTAATGTAGCCAGAAACAACAAAAAAGAGAAAGAAACTAAAGGAAGAAAGAAATCAAAACACTACTCAGCTCAAAAAAATGTGTTTGTGTGGTGTGGTGTATTAGTGTATTTTGTGTTAGAGTAAAGAGAGTGCAAGGCGGAGAGTTATAGTTGTGAAATATCCCTAAGCCGAGCTCCCAATAACGCTTCACGCATTGAACCTTATACTAAATCCAATACGCAAAACATAATCGAAAACTCAGCCCAGTCACATTGAAAAATAAAACAATGTAATTATAAATGAATTAATAGTACTTATTATGGTTTTGTCTTAAATGTAATGCAGTGTTATAGTTTTGTCCAAAATTGAAGAAAATTATATTTTTTTAACTACCAGAACAACAGGGGAACAAAGGAAAAAAAATACTATTATTTGCCTAACAAATATAATTTGACTGATTAAATAAAATAGCGAATTAACCAAAAACTTTACTTACTTCTGTTTAGGCGTGTAAATAGTTAGAGGAATATAGTCCATAACTGCGATGTACACGAACTTCTCAGCCGTTTTGATGACATTTACTATGGCATCTATATCATTAGTGCGACCTTCAGGACTTAATGGCGCTGGGGAACTCTGGAAATTTATGTTAAGGTTGAGGTCATGAAATCGTTTGAAATTTACTTATTAATATATTGTTCAGTATGAAAAATATAGTAACAGAAATGTTATATGTTGCTTGACTGTTAACAGTTTAGTTCATTTTGTGACAATTATTGCTATTTCATAAATACATATTATTTGATTAATTTAAACAAGAATAAATGAGGCACATAGAAACAAAGGTGGAAGTGTCCACCTGCAGTCGAAAATGAGTTAAATATGCAGTTTTGTTTGGAAAGTTATATGTTTTTTCCATAGAATATTTGTTTGTCAAAAAAACGGCATTAGTCCACTTAATTTTAGATTTAAAGTTTTGTTGTTGAAACAAAAACGGCAGTGTCCAACACAAAAACAACAGAATTGCAAAACTAAACTAATATTTTTTCGTGATTGCCAACAATTGAAGAAAGTGGACACATGCCTCAAATCCAGTTTTTACAAGTCAATCTAATAATTTGACCAGGAACTAGATTTGAAGACACCTATTCATCGATATCCTTGGAACTTCACCTAAACTTCTCAACTTTATTATCATTTCAAAATAAGAATAAAGTTGCAGCGGGGTATAGTTAAGTTATTTTAACCATAGAGAAATCCGTAGCATTATCGCAAGGTTATATTAACAGACCGTATTTTGATGAATATTTTTAAATATTTGAACAATTTATTTTTTTCGTTACAAAATTTTTTAATATGTGTTATGATCCAAAATAGTTATTAAAAACACCTAAATAATCATACAAAGGCTTGCGCCTCCCCACCCAGACATATTAAGACAAATGGTGTTAGACAGAAATAATCAATAACACCACACCTACACACACAGTCTAACTACACTAATACAGTGGGAGACACACACAAGTATACTGCACTAACTATCCTCCCCCACATTTTACCACTACCAACACGGGAAAACTGAGCCTTCATCACCATCACAAATGACAAAACTATTTATACATTTTCAATATCAAGTCATAATGCATTCCACTTATCCCATAAAATCAATAGACATTATGAATTTACACTGAAAATGAAATCTAGCTTTGACCGTTTAGCGATTGGAAAATAAATGAAAAACCTTTTTTTTTTTTATATTGAGATGTTTTCATCTATAAATTTGAGAATCAAAATATGGCTACTTTGATAAATTACATACCTAAAACTCTTCAGTTGGTTTAAAATAATAGTTTTTTTTTTAACTAACACACCAATAAAATAAATTTAATATTATTTTCACCGATATAAATTTTTAAATCCTTTAAGTTACTGATTGGAATCAAACCATTTTTTGACACGTATTATTACAAAAAAATATTGAACAATCTCACTGGGGTATGAATTCAATAATGTGAAGCCATAGTTTTAGCTACTAAACCACAGACCCTGTTCATAAATCGAATAGGGTTGTGGTCTAGTTGTAGAGTCGCGGACACCAGATTGGGCCCTAGGTCTAGGTTCGAATCCCACTTCAACACAACTTGTTTCCCGTTTTCTGGCACAGTTATTTCCAACTAATTGAAAGCAGCCCCAAAATTGAAATATTTGAGTAGGTATATCAATTTTTTTGTTAAAAAAAAACAATAATTACATGGTAAAGTACTGTAACACTCTATTCCTATCTATGTATTTTTCCATTCTCCAAATAAATAATAATGGCGAGCATACTTCCCGAGATATAAGTGCTTAAGGGTTGTCCACCGAGGCTGATATTAAACGGAGAATCCACATTGAACAATGTTTGTAATGAAAGTGGCCACTCATCTGGTATTGTGGCACCCTCTTTACCAAGCAACCAGTAAACCTGCCAAACACACATACAAGTTGAACCTGTTTCTTAAATCCAACAAATTATTAAGGACAAAAGATTGCAAAATTTATTATATTTTTACTGTCAAGGTGCAAACCTAAACTAATAATAATTTAACATTTAACATAAATATTCTAGCTAATAAATAACTTATTTTTAGCAGAAGCTAATTTTACTTTAAATCTAAATTACTCTACACCGAGATGTCGTATTTATATACATTTCAGTATACAAACATATTATTTTTAAATGGAATAGAGCAATCAACAATTTTTAAATCAAATCAGAACCAAAATTAGACATTGCAAGCATGTTTGGAAAGTCAATATTGAGAGTACATTATGTAATGCATCATGAACACTGTATGCAGTAAATTGCAGTGTTTATACATTATAGGAATGTACATAGTAGAACACCACGGTAGAACTGCATTGCTACAGCCCTCATTATGCACACACACTGCAGGGCAATTAGTTACTGCGGAAATTATGCAAATTAGGTACAAGAATGCTGCAATACTTGGAAATTTTTATTTAAAAGCTTTTATACAAGTATAAAATAAATACAAAAGGCTTTAACACTATTTTTATCTGATTGTCTGTCTTAAAACAAGCTGCATTTGGAATTGACCGGTTGAACTTGAGGATACGATGATCAGTATTATACTTCAGTTCCAGTTCAAGGTATCACATATGAAATATTTCATGCACTCTTTACTCGGAAGCTCAATAATTGATTTTTTTAGATCAAGACTTTGGTTTTGGAGTAAAACTACACAATTTGAGGACTCTTAGCAATATTTCTTCATAGATTGGTGTATAATAGGTGTATTTTATTATTATACTTACTTCAAATATCTTGGCAATATCTTGTGTCAAACAGGAACAATTGTATCCAACGATTCCCAGCTCTTTCACCTGTAAGAAGATTTCAAATGACTACGGAATAAAGTTTGGGAACATCTAAATACACAATGAAAGAAGAAAATAAAAAATAATTAAGTAAATTTCAGACAGTGTTTTCCCTCCAAAGTAAAATAAATAATTAAAGGGAATAATAGAAATGTTATTGATTCTATACCAGACGGAGGCCTAAATATTACAAGGGACAGAATAATCAGATGTAAATAATTCAGCTACACTGTGGTAAGTGTACACACAATTAAATATTTACAAGTGTGTAACCTCATTTGGGTTTCCAATCAATACGCTAAAATTTATGTACAATGAGATATTTAGTGGATAAAAGTATATTTTAATGCTAGAGCTAAAATACTTATCAGAAACGAAAAATGACATTTTAGATATTATTGATATCCCAACAGAGACAGAGAAACTTCGGAAACAAATGAAACGTTTGTTTCCAGTTGTCTCTGTTGGAATATCAATAATATCTGATATCAGCCCATCATGGGTATAATCCAGTAATCTGTCTACAAGTATTTGTATACAATGTTATTAAAATGTCATTTTATTTTAGTTCCAAGTAAATAAGGTGTAGTTACTCGTATTTCATTGTACCTGTGTCAGCGATCTCCAATCCATATTTGCACTTCCAATATAAAAGTGTGTCCGATCTATGAGCCATAATTTAGTGTGCAGTACTCCACCTCCTAATAATTTAGGAAAATTTACACTACGCACCTGGGAAAAAACAAAAATTATGAACAAACAATGTTAAAAAAATAATGTGAATTTATTAAGTATATTCTGAAGATCTAACCTGAGCAGCTTTCTTTTTGAGCAATAATTCTGTGTCGGTATTTGGACTGCTTTTTGTCGGTGCGCTTTGGACAATCTTTACTGTCAACTGACGCTTAGTACCTGCTTTGTATAACGCTTGAAACACTTCTTCACCCTAATAAATAATCAAAATTTAGATATTTAACGCTTATATAATAAACAATTTAATAATTACACATTGTTATTAGAATATTGTGTACCTTAATCGACGATTTATGTGCGTATGTTTCATTTTCCCTGAGTGTCCAGTACAAGGAAGCGATTTCTATGGTACTTGTGGCGGATTTTATAAGTTCCAGCCAAGTTTTTTGTGTTTCCTGATGTTTTGCTGCATTTGAAGGAAACAGAAGACCCTCAGGAATAGTTTCTACTAAAGATACCCTACGAGATAAAACAATTTATTTTGAATCAGAAAAAACATAAATTATTAGTAATGAATATATTCCGTCTCAAAAGCACAGACAAAGAATATTCTCCCGGTTGATTTTAATGGTGTTTGTTTAATTTCCTGTATCACGAGATTGAAGCTGAATTTAGTACTAAAGAAAAAAGAAATATGTGAATGGCAAAACCATTATAAATATTGGTATGTTGATAGAGGTGTAGATGTTACCTTGCACGTTCAGAACATT
>JAGVSP010004545.1:0-14603 GCA_022494985.1 Micrasema minimum
CGAAATGTTACATTTGAAATTTTATTTTATTTATTTTATTTTAATATTATCCACGCCCAAATGGCTTTTACATTACATAATTCATAATATATTGTATTCAATAAGAAAGTAATATATAAAAAAATAGGTAGCAACACATTCTGGTATAACATATTCAATATTCATAATTTAATTGAAATAAATAAAATGTAAATTGCGATAAAATTTTTAATTAAAAATAAATAAGTAAAATCTTAAATAAATCAAATGTAAATTGCTTCAAAAATTTAAATAAAATAAAAAAGTGAAATTTAAAGTAAATAATATGTAAATTGCTTTATATTTTAAAAATTTAAAATGTAATTATGCTACACTAAGTATTTTTTGTATAATCTGGTATAATATTTACGAACGTTCGTGTAATTACCTTCCTTCATCAAGTTTCTTACTTTCCCTTATCCGACTCAACAGTGCATAGGACAAAGAATTGGTACACCATGCGTAGATAATCTTATTTTTTATTATATGAAGGCAAGACGATCAGGTCCAAGATGAAATTAATTTAAAAAAAAAAATTAATGAAAAAAAAACATAAACCCGTAAAATGCTTTCCTCGGCACAGGGTCCCGCAGTGAGGAATGCATTAAAAATAACAATGTATCATATAAAACTGTATTGTACTGAATTTTTTTTTTTGAAAAACCATGTTAAAATAAAATTTCATATTGACCCCGTCGTGAATCAACCCGTGACTTCATACATGGTACACCAACAGCCTAACCACTACACCTCGGAAGTAATTTATTAAGCAAAGAAAAAAGTGCGTTTTTTTTTAAATTTGCACAAAATCTCTTCGACCGAAAAAATATAGCCCAATTTCGCAAACTGATTACACCAAGCAGTCATGTTTATTTACTTTAACATAGGGTCTTACGGGTTAAGCGCAAAGGGGTCATAGAATCATTTATCTTCTCCTTAACATGCTCACGTCTCAGCTAGACACTTCTTTTATTAAGAATTGAGACCTTGGCGAGACCTTTTTGCCAACACATCGCAAAATCTTTGATCGGGGTTTTCCTTTGGTACCATCGAATTGGAAAGATAGTTTTTTTTTTAAATTTCAAAACTCGAAACTTGATGTCATCAATCACTTGATTGTGTTAGACCAGCGTCAAGGCGTTTCATTTATTAAAAAATGTAAATTCAAGGTAGCCACTATTTATTAATCCTTTTTTTTAAATAATTTAATACATTGGACATTTTTGATGTTTACCAATACTTAATAAATTCATTCTGTCGAATTCTCGAGGATGTATATTTGTATATATTATAATCTTGTGAATCCGCAAGTGGTCACTTACCTAACCCAGACAATGACAGATCACAAGCCCTGTTAACTCCTAGATACGTGTCTTCTATTAAGTTTAATAAAAAGAAACATTTGAGTTCTTATGACATACTCAAATATTTCAATTTTGGGTCTGCTTTTAAAATTCGGAAATAACAAAAAATGTCAGAAAACAGTAAACAAGTTGTACTGAAGTGGGATTCGAACCTAGAGATTCTAATGCGTAATCTTTAGATCTACCACTAGATCACAACCCGGTTATAATTAAATTCAGATGAATCTTACCTACACCAAAAAAGTTGATAGCCAAATGCTTAGCAATTTTCTCAACAGATGATATCACCAGTGAAAAAAATGTCGTTAATGTGAAATGTGCTGTGATAATCCATACTAATAGATCTTTCGGAATTTGTCATATATGGTTATCAGGTGGCCACTTAACCCAGCCATGACAGGTCATAAGCCCTTATAAACGCCTAGATATCGAATCCCCACTTCCATACGACTCGATTCCTATTTTCAAGCACAAGCCGCTTAGGCTATATTGAAAATAGTATTTACAAATTGAAATATGTGCAAATATCTTATGATTGCATAGATTTCTTTTTGAAATTATTTAAAAAAAAAAAATTACAAGATAATCACATTCGTTTCCAGAGTTTCTCTGTCTCTGTTGGGATTTCAATAAAATTTGCTAAATAATTGTTTGGAAAGATGTTTTTACTATTAATATTGCCTTAAGATTGATTAGTGCGCATACACATTATACTGAATATTTATCTACATATATATACGTTGGCCGAACCTTACAACTTACAAATAATCTTACCTTTTATTACTGTTTTTAATAAATATAATTATATCTCAGTGCCAGTCTGTTTACCAAAAAGGATCCTTTATTGCAAGAAAAATAATTAATATTTCTTTGGTAAAAATATTTTATTTCCAATCAATAAATACGAAGTGTCACTTTAGGATGTGTTTATACAAATGAGAATTACTGTTATTTTTGTAATATCAAAAAAAATAAAATGATTACGCAAAAAGTATTAAAATGTTTAAGTTGCCTAAATTATGACATGTGTGTGTAAGCATTATACGTTCAAAAGCTAAAATTTTCAGATAGATTTTGCAAATGAAAAATGAGCAGATTTAGCAGAATATTCTGGAATGTAAAAACAGTGTCTTAAAAAAACACAGTACCTAGTCCTGTCAATACTTTTATTACTTTTAACAGCATAAAACAAGCAAAGTGCTATGGTAAAAGGTGCATTTGTTTTCTACCAATGAGAATTTAGAGGAAATTTAATTTTTATTTAATTAAATTTTGTAATTAATTCAATACAATTTGGTTTATATTTAAATAAAGTTAAAAAAGATATTATTGATATCCTAAGAGACAGAGAAACTCTGAACACGAATGTGGATTATCTGGGCGTTTACAGGGCTTATGACCTGTCATTGGCTGGGTTAAGTGGCCACTTGATGTACTACAACATTCCCCATTCCGCCTATCATCTGATAACCATATATGACAAACAATCTTCTCAACAGAGGTCACCAGCATATAAATTTTCTGTAATGTGGAACGTTGAAGACGAGTTTAATATATAGTAGTTTCAAAAATTTGTCATATATGGTTATCAGATGATGGGCGGAATGGGGAATGTTGTAGTTCATCAAGTTGCCAACTTACCAGCCAATGACAGGTCATAAGCCCTGTAAACGCCTAGATAATCAATATTCGTTTCCAGAGTTTCTCTGTCTCTGTTGGGATATCAATAATATCTGATATCAGCCCAGCACGGTTATAATCCAGTAATTTGTCAACAAGTATTTGTATTCTTTCAAAATGTTGTTAAAAATGTTAAAATAATTAAAAACTAAGCAAATACAGATCGTGAAGTGTTACCCTCAAAGCCACTAAGCACTTTATTAGAAGATGATATTTAATAACAAACTCTTCATTTTAAAGTAAGAGGCTCTATGTGAAAATAACTAGGAAAAATATATACATAACATATATAGTAATACACCTACAAACATACATTTTCCCCAATTTTCATATGTTATACATAATATTTCAAACAGCTTGCGCTGTTCGTGGATGCCTGGGTGCAGAGATGGGATATTCTCAGGGGTGAAAACCCCCAGTAAAATAGAGCCTAAATACTTATCTAGAACTAATAGATTGCTTAGTGGGGTAGTCCCCGGGGGGGACTTGGTGTGCCTTTGCACGGGCGGCCCGTCCCGGGCTGTTTTTGTGTGTGCGTGCGTGGAGGTCTCAAATTATATCCCATCCCTCAACTCAGTTGTATTGTGTCTTTTGTAAGGATAGGATGGTCTTTGGATAGGTATTGTGATAAGGTACGGCAGGGGACGTATGAAATAGTGTCTGCCAGATAGGATGATAGGATGATGGTGTGAGATGCACACATGCGTTCTGTCCCTCCCCTCTTTTCCCTATCCCCCCTCCATTGAGACCCTGACCGCGGATGCACGGGTGGATGTCTGGGATGGGGGGCCTGGCGAGGCGGGATACTGGTCTCCACACGGGTGGTTGTAATTACTAATAAATAATGATCGGGGTAGAAACTACTAAACATCCCTGCCACTGTTAATTTGGGCCGACTCTGGTTGGTTTGGGTGATGGAAACAATGACAATTATAATACATAAGCCGAGACGGTGGTAGGGGTACAATGAAAGCATTTGTTCGCGTACATAATCGTAAATTCATCCGTATTTTTATCACACTAACAATCTTAAAATCGCGGTTTAGCTTGTTGAAAAAATCGGTAGAGTTGGCTGGACTGAAAAAAGACTCAATAGTCTTTTAAGCAGTCTAGGGAAAGGGTGGGCTTTCATTGTTTATTGGAACATATTTTATATCACATTCACGAAACATATTTTCGTACGACAAATTAATTACTTTTAGTTTCCTACTTAAGTAAGCTTTTTTGTGTACCTACTGATTACATTCAAATAATAACGAAAATAATATGGTTCATAGCTTTATAACAACTTATAACATTTGATGAAAACCAAAAAGACTAGAAAAAAAAAATGGATTTGGAGTTTCAAGGAAACTGTCTTTAAAGCAAATCAACACATAAATATTTAAAGAAGAATATAAACCACATTATCGTTACTCCACTAGACATCAGATTTCCTGAAAGAGAAAGATCAATATTTAAAACCTTTTTCAATATTTAATCTGAAACAAAGATGCTTTAGATTTGAGCATTTTTGATCTGAACCTTCTTTCTCGAATGGTCTGCATCAATTTAAATACATTCTGAATAGGAAAACTTATTTTACAATTTGTCTTCTCAACAGGAACGAGAATTTTGGAAGGAAATATGGATATCTATCGTAATGGGTGAAAGTATTTGGACACACTCAAAATGTTATTAAGGAAAACTTAAAATTTTGATGCAGACAGCCTGTTATATTCAACTGTTCAGTAAGAAAAATGTTTTAAAAGTTGTATCAATTTAAATTTTAATTATTTAAAAAACTGAAATGTTTTACTTGAATTTTGTAGTATTGTACAATATGAAAAAAAGGCATTTTGTTATTAATTCTTCATCAGAAATCTAGCTCTGTAAATCGATTCAATCCATTTATAAAAAACGAGAACATGTTACAACAATTTCATCTCCGTTATAAGCTTCGAAAAATAATTCATTTGAAGGGGCGTTTTAATACTAACTAACTAACTAACTTACCATCACGCCATTTCCCCGAAGGAGTAGGCAGATAGGATAGAACGCCACACCACTCTGTCCTGGCACACTTCTCTTGCTTCCTCCACATTCATACATCTTCTCAAGTTTTGTTTTACTTGATCATGCCACGTCTTTCTCGGCCTTCCTCGATTTCTACATCCAGGCACAGTAGCAACATATATTCTTTCAGCCGTTCTTTCATCATCCATTCGCTCTACATGACCGAACCATCGTATCAGAACTTTCTTAATTTTGTCGATAATGCTTATCTCAGCCTTGCACTCTGCTCTAATTTCGACATTTGTACACCTATCATACATAGTCTTACCACACATTCGCCTGAGAGATCGCATTTCAACTGCATTCAATCTTTCAAAATTTCATAACACCACTTATTATCGAATTCCACCGTCTAAAGACTCCAGCACTTAGGCCAATACACTCACACTTTGAAACGTGTGACGTAGATGTCTCGTGATGACGTGTGAGTGACGTAGTGGGTCACTTGCTGTCACCAGGCAAAACGGTAGTATTTTTTAGGTAAGGAATGCCTGTAAGGAATGCCACACAATGAAGCTTCTAAGAGTTCTGGTACCAACCCTGCTAAGAGTTCAGGTACCAACTCTTATATATGGTAGTGAAGCGTGGGTTGGAAAAAGAAGAATGAAAGTAGACTGAATGCTGTTGAAATGCGATCTCTCAGGCGAAAGTGTGGTAAGACTATGTATGATAGGTGTACAAATGTCGAAATTAGAGCAGACTGCAAGGCTGAGATAAGCATTATCGACAAAACTAAGAAAGGGCTTTTACGATGGTTTGGTCATGTGGAGCGAATGAGAGATGAAAGAACGGCTAAAAGAAGTTTAAATGCAAGTGTGCCTGGATGTAGAATACATTGCAGGACCAAGTACGACAAGTACTTGAAAGTGGACATGTGAAAAGTCGGAATAATCAGCGTATGTGCATGAGAAGATGTATGAATGTAGAGGAAGCAAAGGAAGTCTGTCAGGACAGAGTGGTATGGTGGTCTATCATCTCTGCCTACCCCTTCGGGAAAATGGCGTGATGGTTAGTTAGTTAGTTAGGAATGCCGCTTTTCTGAAATAGGGTTCTTCCCGATAGCATGAATATCCTTGAAAACGTTATAAATATTTAACGTATATTTTTACAATTCCAACGATATAAAACACAATGATCAAAAATTTTGTTTTCATTTATAAATTTATGTTTTTAAAAACACGAAAATACGAATGATTTTTAACGCCCGTTATTGGTTAATGACGTCATACCCGTCTACCGTGAAAGAAGTGAAAATCATTCCGTAGTGACCGCCTATATTGCTGTGACGTCACACCGCATGCGCGCCAATTGGAGGATTTTGCGAGCGATTTGAAAAAGTGTTATTTCAAACCGTGCTAGAAAATTTATATGACATCGTAAATTTTTTTTAAAAAATCCCTTGATATTGTAATTTTTCAATAATTTTTTTGAAATAAAAAATAAAAAATCGGGAAGAACCCAATTATTTTCCGAAGGTTATAAGCATATTGCTGGTACCTACCTGAATGCAGAACTGTGAAACTGAATACACAACCTGCTTTGCTTACCTCTCGAGCTGGGCCATTCTGGCATTTGGCTATAGAGCAGTTGTGGGACGAGCAGCTGGGATTCCATCTCCGTCACCAGCGTGTTGATGGTGACTCCATGCAGAACTGTTGAACACCTTAGCTTCAGGATATCGTAACCTCCAACTGCGATGTTGGAGAAGAAGGTTTTGTTCAGCGGCAGCTGGAGACTCGCTGAGCTGATGTAGCGAGCTGAAGAAACATCGGGCTCCAATGTTCGAGATATGTATTTTTCATAATCCTGAAATAAAAAACTTTTTAAAAATAAACTTAATATAAGCCAATGACAGGTCATAAACCCTGTAAATGCCTAGATAATCCACATTCGTTTCCAGAGTTCCTCTGGGATATCAATAATATCGTATATATAATTAATGGGCGTATGTGGCAAAAAGTGGTGAGTAGGTTCTCTGCAAAATAGTGTGCTTTTACAGTGCCATACATTCCAAAGTCACATGGTATTTTAAATAGCCAACAGGAATTTGTTACTACTTGCCCCATTACACGCGAAAACATCTCTGAAAAGCGGAAAAACACATAAAAATAAACACGTCTGATGGCAGAGAATAAATTACTTTTGTTATGAATGAGTGTGTTGAATAATGCGCGTTGTCATACGCCTAATTTAAACCAATCAGAGCTCTGCTTTACTGAGCGTATCACGTGACAACCACACGAGTAAAGCCGAGTTAACCGGAAGTGCAAAAACATGTTGCAATTTTACAAAATATCAAAATGGCGGAATGATTTTAATATTTATGATAATTAATCATAAACGCCATGTTGCACACATGGACTGGTTGATTACTTTGACATATTTCAAGTTGAAATACTGTTGTGTGTTTTATATCATTCGTCTAAAAAATAATCATAAATAATAATTATTGTTAAATGTTGCCAACGCATTATAATCATGGTTAATTAATTTTTCTGTTGATGTTATTAAAAAATTAAATCGTTCGATAATATGTAGATAGATAAATAAAGATGAACAAAGATAATTTTTTTTAAAAACAGGAACGCCTCCGATGAGGTGCTAAAATATCCATATAAATGACATTCTTATTCGTTAAACCTTAATTTTTACGTAGAAAATATTCCAATATCAAGAAAAGAAAAAAAGGAAATTTTCTGCACATTAAGTCTTTAAAAAATCCGAGATCTCCGCTAGTGCAACCAAATGTAATATTGTTGATCCTTAACTTCCTAGCCCGTTGAACTTCTTAGCCCAGATCTTCAAGTAAAGACCTATTTTAGAAAAATACGTTTCTGTCTTTGTATAAGACAACTAATTACTTTGTATTACGCAGAAGATAAAACACAAAAATAAAAACGCTAGTATCTAATTTATCAAGGTTTATATGTCATTTGATTTTTTAACTTATAAATTAATATTTATGTAAATATGATTAGGTAACCTCTTTTCCATTGATAAAGAACGTGAGGTGAACTGGAGGAATAGATGGATAGGATTTGCAGGTTGCTGAAAGTACATCATTAAGGCTGTAGTGGGGTTTGAGTCCTCTCAGCATTGGTCCTGCTTCTGGCAGATCTGAAAAGAAACAGGATTATTAAAAGATAATTTGTCGTACTGGTGTCTCTATGAAAACAAGCTGTGGATTATTTTCGAATCAGTGGATAAGAGAAGAAAACACATTAAAAAGCTTTTTATTTTAAAATAATACTGAACAAAATCTATATTACAAATACTTTTATCAGCAATACTTGGTTTCTAACAATGGAAGCAGTGCGTTAGTACAAGATATTTTAAAGAATAATAAAGAAAATAAGCTAAAACCTCGATAGGCTACAGATGTAAGCGTATTAAAAAAATATATACTCAAAAGTTATACAACTCAAAAACAAAAAAATATTTTTCATCCAGCCAGTCAAGGTAAAAAATGAAATTCTTATCTAAGGATCTACTCGAAATTGCATAGTTGATATTCGATTTTTTTTTCAAGAGAAATTAACTCGATAAGCGGCCAAATCGTGAAATGGTACTTTTTCTATTGGGCATTGTACCACATATGACAAATGTGTACCTATAATTATTTTATTTTATATTTTTCAGGGAAACTCACCAGCAACAGTCATATTCTTGTGCTGCGAGTCAGTCCTAAAGGTCGGTCCTTCCGAAGAGATCTCGCACGAGTATACTCCAGTGGCCTCGAAGGTCAGGTGGACGAGTGTGATGATGCACCGGTCCTTCCTGCAGTCTTCTTCCCTCCCACTCAGCACTTGGAAGCCGGAGACGGGGAACGTCTGCGTCATGGGCTGGAGAAAGGCAAAGAAGGAGAGTGGAGACAGGTAAAACTGACAGTGTAAAATGTTTTAAATTGATTTTTACAACATTCATCTTAAAATATACAAAATTTGTTTCAAGGTAGGCGGAGTAAAGTAACTTCTGAAGAACTAGTTGTCGCTTTTGTACCACTTGACTGACAACAGTGAATCTCGCTCCGTGTTAAACGAGGAGGAGAAACTAACATTGTGGTTTAAGTTAGCCAATTTCGGTACAGTTATACAATAAAAAAAATGTATATCTGGGAAGCATGTTCACTAGGGATGGAAATATGGATAAGGACATTGAAAGGAGGGCTAGTGCCGGTAACAGAGTTAATGGTGCCTTAAAGTCGGTCGTATCTAATAAGTGTTTATCAAAAGAGGCTAAATTGGCAGTTCATAATGGAGTTCTGGTACCAACTGGTAGTGAAGCGTGGTGTTTGAAAAAGAAGGATGAAAGTAGATTGAATGCAGTTGAAATGCAATCTCTCAGGCAAATGTGTGGGAGTGCAAGGCTGAGATAAGCATCATCGACAAAATTAAGAAAGGTCTTTTACGATGGTTCGGTCATGTAGAGCGAATGGATAATAAAAGAACGGCTTAAAAATATATGATGCGGCTGTGCCTGGATGTAGAAATCGAGGGAGGCCAAGAAAGACATGGCATAATCAAGTAAAAAAAGTGCTTGAAAGTTGGCATGTAAGAAGTCGGAATAATCGACGTGCGTGCATGAGAAGATGTATGAATGTAGAGGAAGCAAGAGAAGTGTGCTAGGACAGAGTGGTGTGGCGTTCTATCCTCTCCGCCTACCCCTTCGGGGAAATGGCGTGATGGTTAGCTAGTTAGTTAGTTATACCATAAATCTTGGTAATTTTATACGACCCTCGTGAACTAGTAAGAGGTCATTGTCGTTTTTGCACCGATTGACTGACAACATCGTCTCACGCCTTGTCCCGAATGAACTAGAGAGACTCGCTTTGTGGTTGGCTAATTCTGGTACTAATAATCCAACAAATAATAGCAAACTAATACTCAATACACTTACAACCGTGATGTTCACAGTTACAACACTAGACAAAGACACAGTCTACACCCACCTGATACTCGTACTACAAAATTTGGTCTAAAGTCTCTGCTGTACCTGGCTTGTAGGGAGTATAACAGGCTTCCTGAGGGTATTCGAAGCTCTAATAATGTGGCTAACAGCCTAAAGCTCTATCACCTCAGGCAGTGTGTGGAAGGTGTAAATAATTAGTGTATTTGTATTTGGTTGTATTCTGATTGTAATCATATTTTTTTTTGTGTTTGTAATAACTCTGTGTTCTGGCATGAATATATATATTTAATGTAATTATTTATAGGCCCCAAAATGAGTTTATTCTAATTCATGGGGAAAACATGTAAAATGTATTTTTGAAATAAAAAATAAATAAAACCTACCTCATGATCTGGTGTAAATCTGAAAAACTCGTTGTCGTTTTTGTACCACTTGACTGACAACTTACATGAGATTTTCATATTAATATTTCATGTGTGATACCTTGGACTGGTACTGAAGCGCAGGACTAATCATCTTGCCTTTATGTAATAAAATGATCAAGATACACTGCACTTGGTGTACCAATGCAGTGCCCTATGCACCATTGGGTGCGGATAAGGGAAAGTAGTAGTAGTAGTTATTAATTACGCAATTTAAAAGGTTTTCGAGAGAAAGCTAAATAATCTTACATAGCTAAAATTGCATGAAGATAATATATTTCCCATTACATGATTTAAGCTGTGTTTAAGCGGAGACCCTTTTACATGAAAAGCCTGAAATAGATATAAATGACTTATATTCAGTCAAAAGCTCAAAGTTCTATCTCATAAATTTTTGTAACGATATCCGCATTAGGTACGGGGACCCATATATCAGGGAGGGCCGGCCATCCAAAATCTTTAAGGCAGTTTAAAATTCGTGAGGCAATTATTTTTCTAGAACCTTCGATAAATTATCGGTCGGCACCCACAAAAGAAACAAAAAACCCGCTCCGATTTACCCGAAGATTGGGGACATTTGTTTCGATTTAATGATGGTCATTTACAAAAAGCAACCTTAAAGTACCCTTAAGTAAGTAACGCACGAAGGCTTTTTCTGTACCCTTTTCGTGTAAAAATAAAGTTATTATAAAGAAGGTTTTTTTGCAACCGCAAAAAGACGATCGGAATTAATTCGCTAATTATCATTTTTCCTACAGTTAACCTTTATTGTTAAACTCGCGTATTTTGTTTGCAATAAAGGCTCACTAATTAAATTGACTTAAGCAGAATAAATAAGCGAAATTTCATGTAGAACTCTGTTGTATTTGGAGACAGTTTTTTGGATAAGTCGTATCGATATCTATTATAAATAAAATAAACTTGAATAAATAAGGAACATAACTGATTTTTTACTATAAAATGTGCCTACCAGCAATAAAAGTATTATTTTAAATTATTGTATATATATGCGGCGCCCGCTACCAAAGCCCCACTCCCAGTTCTTTCTAAAATCTATCGTTTTCTGTCATGTACGCTCCCAGGTGTCCCGACAAAGCCAGGAGGATCTGGGCATATTGACACGAGCTGTTACACATGACATGGGTTTTATCAGTGTTGATATTTAAACCAATGCACGTGGAGTCACAATTTAGCCTATTAAGAAAAACTTGAAACCCCCGACTGAGTCGTCAATAAGGACGGCGTCATCAGCGTACTCCGGTTCGCAGAGCTTTTGGGAGGGGGAAATGGAAATTTCTCGGTCTGGCGGAATTGACATCCTCAGGATAAAATCCATAAGGATTATAAACAGAAATGAGACAAGGACGCAAACCTGTCGCATTCCGGTGATGACCTCAAACCAATCTGAGACAACATCTTCAATTCCTTCTCGGCATTCGCTATTAGCGTAAAGGGAAGAGAGCATTCTCTTCCTTAAAATGAATTATATATTAGAAGAAGGTACGTAAATCTATGTTTAGTGAAAAAACTATTTCTTATGATAATTTGTTTTGTTAAAATTTTAAATAAAAAAAATACCACCTCTGTTTATACGAATACTTTTGTTGTTGAATGTTTTGTAAATGTATACTTGTATCTTATAAAACGCAAAAAAATAATAAATAAATATTATCAATCAAAAGGAATTCAATGTTCAAAAATAAATTAATGCTATTACTAATTTCATGAACAGTGGAGAAAATTTGTATTTTAATAAAAATATTTAAGATACAAATTCAATATAAATATTTTAATACTGTTCAGATATAGGACACGGCTAGGATAGGATATTTAAAACAAACCTAAACGTTCGCAATACTTTGTTGTCTACTACCATTATATTTAAACAAACACAAGTTATAGTCAATAGGATTATTTAGATAAGAAATAATAGTATAATCCTTTCAAAGGAAAGGGCAGTTATTAAAGTTGTAAGTTATTCCAGCTGAATGGCAAAATCGAGATAAGGACTAAAGGTTGGAGAATGTAAATATCACAAAGGATAACACTATTTAGTAAATAACGCCCGGTGAATATTATTTATAAAGGACATTTTCTTATTTAATGTTGTTGTACACCCATTTCTATATAGAATTTCAGCGCTATAAAGCACTTGGGCTTGTATTAAACTAGCACCTAAATAAAGTCGATGTTTACCCTGTGCCATTAGTTTAATGAAATTCATTGTTTTTTTTAAAACTTGAACGTGCATAAAATGCGAGCAACGTTTTCAGTGTATCTAATCCTTATCTAATGCAAAAAGTTTTTTGTATTGATCAAGCCTGCTAAGAGCTGTATCTACTATGGTAGATACCGTGGTATATACCCATAGATACCCCCCTTGGTATCTACTGTCATCCGGCGAAGGCGTTTCGGCTGGCTAGGCCATATACTACGTATGCCTCCCGAGAGCCGCCACCATGCTTGCCTATTTTACAAGGCATCAGGTTCTCGGCGTCCCGGTCGTCCACTGTTGACAATTCGTCGGCAGTTTGCGTCAGAGCTGCGGGACGTGGACTTGAATTGGGAGGATGCGCGGGAGTTGGCGGCCGATCGCTTGGCCTGGAGGCAGTTTGTGGATTCCATATGCTCCACATAGGGAGCGGATATGGTATAATGAATGAATGAATAGTACACGTTTCTCTTAATAAATGGAATATTGCAGTAAAATTTACTTAAGTGGAGAAGAGTTACGGCAAAGATTGGATAGATGAAATTTAAATGTACATATGTTCATTAGCCTCACGAATATTCATACGGTTTTAACGAAGTTTCTAAATCTTACTAAAATTAATACGTACTCGCCTGACAAGAAAACATTGAATTAAAATCTTTTTATCTTCGTCTGTGAAAACATTTAAAATAACTAACTACGGGAAACGTTAAAATATGACCATATGTTATGTGTTAAAATAATGTTTTAATTTTTAACTATTGCTAAACCGTTTTTTTTCTGCATTTTCAATGCATCATTAAGCATAGAAATATATGTGGAATGTTGATTCCGATTTTGAACTCTTCAAATAAAACAAAAAACGAAAAAAAAATCGAGGTCAATGATTCTGTAAAAATATTGCTAACGCTCCTAATTCCTAATGTTGCATTGATACGAAATATCGAAACAACACAATAAAATAGGAATGTCCGTCTAAAAGTGGAACATGATAATTGTTAAAATAATCACAATTTTCACTTACCAAACAGTATGATGACTGTAAAGGCAGCAACAATGGTGTGCATTTGGCTGTTAGCGGATCTCATCTCGCAGTCCAGGATTTGACTCCTTGATGAGGACACGAACTTTGATGAGGTCACAGAGTTAATGATTCACTTGCACGGAACTGTAAATACCACTCCACCAACTTAGCTTTCAGGATTACCTTGATAACTTATAACTTATAACTCCATCAACACATAATAAATAATATAAATTTAGGATAATATAATAAATTAAGGTGACTAATGCTTTTATATATTTTCATACATAGTTTGTAATGTTTTAATATTTATAACAATTTCAATATTTTCTGGTATTTAATGTATTAATGCTATAACAGTTTTTATATTTTCTTAGTTTGTAATGTTTAATAATTATAATAATTTCAATATGTCATTACCATTAGTATGTAGTGTTTTAATATTAATTTTTCATATTCATATTCAATTTGTTATGTTTTAATAATTTATAATAATTTCAGTAGTCTATTAGTATGTAGTGTTTTAATATTCATAATAATTCCAATACCGTAGTGGTATGTAATGTTTTAATATTTATAACAATTTAGGACTGCCAATACCCAGCTCTTAGCTTATTTGGCAGTCCAGGACCATAAATATGTAACCTTAATGTGTACACACTAATTAAATAAATAAAAAAATAAAAAAAATGGAGTGGAAAATAGGCATAACGTTATTATTATAATCTAATATAATATAAGGTTTTATAATATTTGATCGGAAATTATAGTTAAAACACATGAGTCCGTGCATTTTATATGTAGCAGATAAATTTTATAGGTTTCATCAGAGCACTAAAATATTAAAATTTTTCTCTGTTAAAAAAACATTTATTTAGCTAACCATACTTTAAAAAGCAGTGTTTTTTTTATTGCCTAAA
>JAGVSP010004546.1:0-15811 GCA_022494985.1 Micrasema minimum
AACAGTCGCGGTAATTTATGGCCTACCCCTCGCTAACGAAGCGAGAATCTACCCTTTTTAACCTCTTCTTCTACCCCCGAAAGTGTTCTGAATTAAATCCCTCAGAACGATGTTATCAGCCTCTTATATTTCGGATAATTTTCCACCCCACGAAAGCGTATAAGAGGGTTGGGAAAAACGCTTCATCATTTTAAGTTTTTGAAACTTATCCTCACTCTTAATTTTATCTAACAAGTACAGTCACTGCACATAATATCAATTTACTTTAAGGATTTTTTTTTGCAAGTTATCCAAGATTTAAATTTAATGTTTTGTGTACCTACTACACTGTTACTCTATTGCAAATTTAATTGAATAATCAACTTTTGAAATAAAACACACTTTGTGTAAGTTGAACTACTTATCTTATGTTAAAATCAAAAAACGATTTTTTTGGTTCTACGTGATTTTATTATCAAGTTAGTGACAATTGTTAGTGACAATTTGATAATGCCCTTATAAGGCGAAACAATCGTCACTAACTTGATAATAAAATCACGTAGAACCAAAAAAATCGTTTTTTGATTTTAACATAAGATATCATGGAGTTCTACAAAATAAATGCCATATCAATCAATGAACTATTTATATTTTTCAAAAACTGTCAATAAATTTGATAATTGTTAGTGGCAGTTTGATAATGCCCTTACAAGGCGAAACAATTGTCACTAACTTGATAATATTATTGTAAACTTGTCGACAATCCGTTTCCAAGCAAGGTGGTTTGCTTCAGAACTGCTGGTAGTAGACCTAACTTGGGAGATGTTCGGATATTGGCGGCTGATTTCCTGGATTGGAGCCAGTTTGTGGACTCCTCATGCTCCACATAGGGAGAGGATATGGTAGGATGATGATAAATTAGAAATTAAAACCAAGAATGTCTCGCTCACTCAAA
Organism: Micrasema minimum; assembly: GCA_022494985.1. Taxonomy (NCBI): domain Eukaryota; kingdom Metazoa; phylum Arthropoda; class Insecta; order Trichoptera; family Brachycentridae; genus Micrasema; species Micrasema minimum. Next base: position 935 of record JAGVSP010004546.1, read on the forward strand.
CATGATAACAATCGATGGATAGATTGCTGAAATCTATGTCAGAAATACAAAATCCAAATACGCATTCCTAACGATAAAGGTAGAAGCAGAATTAAAAATACAAATAATACCTTTATTCATCCCTATTTAAGCGATAATAATTTTCCTTCTCAATATATAAAGCGATAATAATTTTCCTTCTCAATATATAAAGCTCAAACGATTCCAATCACTATCGAATACTTGAACATTTTACGGTTGAGCCATTTTCCCGTGGCATTTATTCCCCTTTTATTCAATTCAGTTTAAAAATCGCCAGATTATCAAAAAATAAAAGGGGATTAATTTTTATTTGTATTTAAAACATGTGAGATGTTTTGAACGGTCAAATTGAAGAGGTTCCGCCGCAGGTCAGCGTTAGGAGTTTACAAAATGTTAGTTTGGATTAATTGACAGCCACAAAACATCGAGAAAATTATCACATATACTTACTTCATATTATTTACTATGGAAATAAGGAAATAAATATTATGTAGACCGATTTTTTTGAAAAAAATGAATTTTATGAAAAAAAAAACGGAATGTTATTTTTAAGGAAAAAAAAAAAAAAACAATTAATAATTTATGAACACGCCAAATTCTAAGGAACAATTCAGCCAATTTATATAATTTCCGTTGGACAATATCAATTTCTGCATTTAACTTGGTCCCATGCTGTAAATATAGGGCTAAACACTTTTTTCTGGTCAAGCGTTCGATTTTCTAAACGAATTATGAATATTTATAGGTTTTATTTCAAACAGTTCCTAAAGCTGATATTTTATTGTTGTAAACTAATTTCAGTGTGACTTCTCAGGATGAGGGGTACGGTGGTTTGGTCATGTGGAGCGAATATTTGAGCGAATACTTAAAATATGAATGAAATAATTGATGATTAATTGCGGAATAATTGCGTGCATGTGAAAAAATGTGTGGATGTGGAGGAAACAAAGAAAATGTGCCAGGATAGAGTGGTTTGGCATTTTATTCTCTCCGTTTACCCGTTCGGGGAAACGGCTTGATGGTTAGTTTAACTAATTTATTCTAGACCACGTCGCAACATGGTAGAGTATTTAAAAATAATGTTCGCCTAGCGAAAATATTTATCAGCCGCCTTCCAACCAGAAACCATAGCATTTCCTCTCAGGGAATCTAAACTTTTTCAATTACTTCTGCCATTAAAACATTTACTTTAACAATTGTTGGACCGCTGGCTTAGCCTGAAAACCCCATTGAAATAATTTTAGATTGAGGGGTGCCAAACCATAACGTTGTATGTGTCGTAAATCAAGTTTTCGTGAGATACTAAAAACTCAAGAGTTGTTGACGGCGGTTGAGCGAGAGGTAGTTGTAAATAACGATTAAAAAACGGTAGAAGTCCTAGTATTTTAAATTTATAACTGTAAATTTAAGCCATATCCTTGAGCAAGTTGGTATAAATGTATTTTTGACGATCGTTTGTAGTTATTCATCATAAAGTATTTTAATGAAAAACCTTGAATTTTTTAATTTATTATTCTTGTTCCCTTGAAATTTAGACACGTGTTGCCTCGAAACCAGTCGGAAGTTAGATTAATAATAAAAAAGTAGTTGAAAACAAAGTTTTTTTTCATTGAATTAAATCTGTGTTTACTTCTCACTGTTTTCTTTGGCCACAATTTATAATTACGAGGTATTTAATTTAGGCGTGGATGAAATATCAGGATATCTTTTGTTTTCTAATCATATCGCGTCCTTCTCCAAGACTCATTATACCAAGACCGAGAATTTCAATTGAGATTCTGATCCTAAAAGTAAGGTTAATGGTTTTAGGGACTTTGCGTTAACAAACTTCTCTTATCTTTCCTCATCTTTAAGATGATAATTCAGATTGTATTTGAGATTATTGTTTAACGTTTTGCCTTATTTTTGGTATTGCTAAAAAAACGAAGTAAATTTAAACTATTTAAATGAAAACACTTTGTTTTTAACTACTTTTTTAATTTTTTTTATTAAAACTCCCGACCGGTTTCGAAACAACACGTGTCTCTTTGTCAAGGGTACAAGAATGAATGAAATTGGATAATGAAGTAAGTTGTGTCAGTGCATATGTTCAATGGTCAGGTCTATTGTTTGTCTAAGGTTGAGAGATGAATGGATGGGTGGGTAATTTATGACTTTTTTTATATTTTTATGGATTAGATATTTTTAAGTTAAGAAGGGGGCTGTAGGAAATATTATTTATTTGATTATTTATTAAGTTGCGATTATTATTTAAAGACTTTTTTATTTCAAAAATTTCTAAATTTAGCCCGGTATCATTATTGAAATTATGATTATTTTCCTATTAAATGGTTTCGCAATTCTGAAAAATTATTATTAGAATAAACAACGCAAATGTTCTTTTTAATCGAATATTTATGTTTCTCTTTGTGTTTTCCAATCTAATATGTGGCATCACAGTCGTTACAGTTTAAATTGATATATACCAGATTTATCATATTTTAAAACTTTATCTTTCTGATTTTTTTAATAATGCACGCTAAAATTATTTTGACGTTAATAGAATGCTGGTTGTATGGTTGGAGGTAATTTAAAAGAAATATTTTTAGAAAAATTATCATTTACATAATATAATGCGTCCTCCATTGTGTTATTCTGACTTATTATTTTTATGGTTTTTGTGGCGGTTCGACAACGACGGCACGAGCCGAACAATTGCCGAAAACGCCGACGTAGAGCGTAACGAACGGGCCAAACCGGGCTTCGAGAATACTACCGTACCGAATCCGACCATCAACAACCGCACGTCGGTCTTCGAGGGCACAAAAATTACCGCCAAATTAGATTTACCAACTCATTTTATTTTGCCTAAAAAATTTATAAGAATCCTTCTTTCAATGTGTTAACATCAGTAGTTTAGTAATTCGTGAATAAATCTTTGTGTAAAACCGAAAGAAACCCTGTTTTACTAAGCTCTCATATCTGTGCACCCACATAACTTTAGTACATCACCAGGCCAACAATAAGTCCACCAACAGGTAGCCAGACATAGAAGGTTGTAACAACACACGACAAAAGTGGTATATCCACCGACGTTTGAACACGAAAAACACATACATTAAACAATCAATCACGGTGACGCCCAATCAAAATTTCCATAACAATTTCGCAAAATATCAGACAGAAATACTCTTCGCTTGAACAAAAATGTACAACCAAATATTTTTTTACGGTCAGAGTACATGAAAAAACTAAAAATTACATTTTTAATTTGAGTTTCACAGTTAATTTTATTAGTAATACTTATTTCAATCAACGATAATCTAAATTCACATGATAACCTTATGGTAAATGTTTAATTAATTAAATTTAATTTCAAAGCATTAGATTTTTCAAAGACCGAGCGCAATCGAGTGAATTTCTCTAGTCGGTAGGAACAATCTTCAATGTAAAATGTAACTCATGTACAGGGTAAAATTAATGTTAACGAGTGAATTGTATTAAACAGTGAATTAATTCTTAACAATAATTACTACGGCCCGGGATTAAATTCAAAACAGGTGATTCCTAATTTAAACTACAATTATTATTAAACAAACATACACACAAAAACGAGGCGTCGAGTCGACGCGCTCACCAAAACGCACGAAAGTAAAGAAAAAGATCGGAGCCGTAGTAATACATTCCAAACAGACACATAAAGAATCTTTTTATATTTTTATCTGAAGTTCCGAAACACACAAACAATTCACACGAACGAACATTTTACATAGGGTGCCGGAGATTGAGTAGAGGTACTTACGATGGGTAACCGGAAAATAAAATTTTTTAATTATAGTTTCTTAAATTTTGATTTATTATTACAAAAATCCGTGTACATAATCAATTTTATTTACAAATATAATATGGCGAGACAAAGTCGTATGACGCAAGGGCGAAGCCTGAGAGTTTACATCCATTGTGAACTGCACTGAGGGTGAGTAAAGTTTTTTTTATACCAGCGAAAATTATCAGGAAAATATTTTTCAGCTGGCGCAGTCGATTCCACATACACTTGCAATATTGTAAAAATTTTAATTTGTAAACAACTTGAAACAAATCAAACAAACAGATATACGGTGCGGCTAAGTCCGACGTAATGTTTAACTAGTACGTGGACATAGTATCCATAGACTTTATATTCTATCAGTACATTAAATAGTTGTTGACAGGTACTATAATAATGTTTAATATTTATAAACACTAGGCTAGATGCATTGTAAATTATGAGTTAACATGATTTGAAAGTATTAACCATAGAAACATTTATAAACTGTAGATATATTGTAACAGACGGACAATCAAAATGGAATATTAAATATCGGAGGGGACCAACTCAGGCTATATTGAGAATACAAATGGACACTAGATAGATGTGTAAAATGTGTTCCGGCCGTATTGGTAAATAATATTTATTTACAATTTTCTGTATTATTTAAATTTCTTTACTATAACTTGCACATTAACATAACATAACTAAATAGCTGGACTCTGACATTAAAAAAAAAAATTAATATTTTATGTGTTTGAAATTTAAAATTAAATTTTAAAAATTAAATCTCATAAATTGAAACTTAAGACTATATAATACAACTAACACTCATAATGCATGACTTAATTTTATCAATATATTAAACTTATGAACCAGTTAATTCAATTATTACATAACATATTTCTGAATTATTTTTTTTTTTTTTAAAACGAATAATTTTTTAAACTGTAAACAATGGCTAACAAAGGACAACACTGACTTGACAAATATCAACACAGCAAACAACATGTGCCACACGATAGAATTAGCGTTAAAACTACCACAGCTATGGGTGAACAACATCGAAACTTTGGTTAAACCAGATAGAAGCACAATTCGAGTTGGCAAACATAGTTTCAAGAAGACGCACGTTATAGTCACTTGGTGTCAAAAACTTGAACAAACGCACATAGAACAAGTTTCAGATATTTTTACTCATGGAACCGAACCGAGCAACAATATACGAGGCTGAAGGAAGCGATAATCCAACGCTATGGCTGTCCACAGGACAGAAGGAGAGAAAAACTGTTTTCTTCCTTACAGCTTGTGGGATCGAAACCCATCCAGCCTACTTAGAGAGATGCGAGGACGCTAGCAATAGGTTTTTACAAATAGACGAAACGACGTTGCAATACTTGTGGATACAACAACTGCCCAAGACTATCCAAGCACATTTAGCCAGTAAGCGAAAGATGACTTGGATAGGCAAGCGACGATAGCAGATCGCCTAATACAGGTTGTACACACAGGATAATGTATGCGGTAGTAGGTACCCAACAATAAAAAATAACATTGTAGTTTTAGAACAGTCGCGTACAAGCTCTAACCCATAAGGTAGAGAGTTTATTTCACACAATCAACAAACAGCATAGTCACAACAACAATAAACAATAGATTCAAACACACAACAATTAACAGCAGTAACAATTTCAATAACAACAAATACAACAACAATTTCAACAAAACAAGCTATAGGCCCAACGGAAATAACAAGAAAACTATTCTTTGTTACTTCCACACAAAATTTGGCGATCAAGCTAAGAAATGCGTCACACCATGTGAATTTAAACCGCATCTCTAGCTTCAAAAAACTAGATGGTCGAAATCATAGCGGAGGCGGCCTGATTCAACCAACACAACACGTCCTCTTTGTCAAAAGATCGTGATACCGGTTGTGTCATACCTCGTTTGACTCCGGATCGAAATATCATTAATTCCTAGATCTTTACACAAACGCCATGGAGAAAAGTCTAAGCTAATTCTACTATGCAGCGAACGGGACTACGATCCAGAATTTCGGAGTTACCACGGCAAACACTGAATCTGGATGTAAATCAAATGAAAATTTACACATGGAAGTTTATAATAGCGGATACGACACTAAAGCCCCTAGGATATAGGAGCAGATATTTTCTCCACAACTTCCACCTGTAGTAGATGTTTAGGAACAAACGGTTAGTAAGACAATACAAACGGCAAGATAGTCAAGCATTTGACATCTCCACAAACAACAACATAACATGTTCCATATCATTAACAGACAAAACCAACATTTACCCACTCACTCATATTGAAGTATCCACAACTAGTAGATATCAATAAACCATACGCAGGTCTGATAAACACAACACAATCCACCATATAGATACCCGTGGCAAACCCGTTAGTGTAAGACTCGTCGGCTGTCCCCAGAACTACTGAGGCAGGCGAAGCAAGAGTTCGATCACATGGTGGCTCAAGGTATTTGTAGACCCTCCAAGAGTGAGTGGGCCTCTCCATTGCATATGGTGAAGAAGAGCGATGGTACTTATCGCCCTTGTGGCGATTACCGTAGCTTAAACGCACAGACGGTACCTGATCGTTATTCCTTGCCACATATCCACGATATATGCAATGACTTAGGTAACTGTAAAATTTTTTCCAAAATTGACTTACAACGAGCATATCACCAAATTCCAATTAATGAAACTGACATAAAAAAGACAGCTATAACCACAACCATTCGGGGTTATTTGAATTTGTAAGAATGCCATTCGGACTATCATGCGCTGCACAAACATTCCAACGTCACATCAATCGAAGTCACAGAGTCTAGAAGGAGTACACGCATATATCGACGATATATTGATCGCAAAATCACCAGACGAAGAAACACAATGTGGAACACTTAAAAGCTTTGTTCCAGCGACTTCAAGATCATGGAATGGTGGTAAACCCTCTAAATGCGAGTTTGCCAAGAAAACACTGTTATTTCATGGTTATGAAAATTTCGGGCTGAAGGCATCGGACCCTCGCCAACAAAAGTGGAAGCCATCACGAACCTCAACAAGCCAGAAACCATTAAGCAGTTTGAGAAGATTCTTGGCCATGGGAAACTCTACCGAAGATTCATACCACTAGCAGCACACACAAATTGATACGACTACACGATTTACCTCAAGGGAGCAAAAAAAGAATGACAACAGAAAAGTAGAGTGGAACGAAGTCAACTACACACGATTTCGAAGAGGTCAAGAACTCGCTGATCAACGGACGCCACTAAGCTTAGCTACCCAGAGGAAAGCACAAGAAGTCAGTGTGGACAGACGCATCAGATTACGCAATTGGAGGCGTGCTACAACAAACCACAGACGGCATCAACTACAAACCGATAAGTTTCTTCTCAAAAAAGTTGAACAAGGCTCTCAGTGTTCATATATACGTACGAACACAGGGAACTACTAGCATTTTTGAGACTGTAAGGTACTTTCAACATTATCTGGAGGGCAGAGAATTCTGTATATACACGGACCATAAACCACTACAATTCGTGTTTAGAAGAAAAAGTCACGACAAAGAAAGCCCCAGACAACTTAGATATCTAGACTACATCTCACAGTTCAGCACGGACATCAAATACATAAAAGGAGAAGACAACGTCGTCGCCGATACCTTATCAAGAATCGACATGATCGAACAAGAGGCAAACATATCGTTCGAAAAGATCCATAAAGAACAAAGGCAGGACAACGAACTACTCGCACATCTTGGACGACAAGAACACTGCTCTGAACCTGATCAAAACAACATGCAGGGACAAGAAATCGTCTTCGATCTCAACAAAGGCAACATGCGACCGTACATCCCCAAAAACGCTACAGAGATCTTTCTTCAACCAAGTGCATAACCTCAACCATGCAGGAGCCGACGCCACGACCAAGACCATCAGTCAAAGAGGCGTCTGGAAAAATATGAAAGCAGACTGCGCAGCTTGGACGAAGGCCTGCATACCCTGTCAGAAGAGCACAAAGTCAACAAACACACGAGGACACCGATCATCAAGATCGACATGCCGAGACAGAAAATTCTGCGTGGTCCATGTCGACCTCATCGGACCTTTTCCACCATCAGAGGGACTGAGGTACTGCCTCACATGTATCGACCGATACACTCGATGGGCGGAAGTAATCCCTATCACAGATATCCAGACCCACACAATCATCAGAGCCATCTGGGACAACTGGATTGCGAGATACGGCGTACCGGAGAAAATTATAACTACAAGGGTTGACATCTGGTCTAGAGACGAGAAACTTGTTTTGGAAGATCATGGATAGCTAGGCGTTTACAGGGCTTACCATGACAAAGTCATTGATCTGGGATTTTAGAACGCAAAGACGGTATTACAACATTCACCACACCTAGTAGTTTGATATCCATATCAGCCAATACATACAGTAAAATGGCGCGATGGCTTCACTGTGAACTCTCTGTCATCCATTGAGAAAATTGCTAAGCACTTCAGTAGCAGAATCTTTATGATTGCAAGTGAGATTCTTACCGAATTAAAAAGAATCCACCTACTAGGAAACGCCTGAAGATGAATCTTTCAATTTGTTATGCTTATAAACTTTACCAGCAAATTTTTCAAACCAACATTTTTTTGAGTGTGTCCAAATACTTGTAAGACAAAAACACGGGATTCACATCCATTACGGGCTAATAATTACAATTTGACATCTCAACAGAGACGAGAAACCTTGGAAGGGAATATGGATATCTAGGCGGTTTACCAGGGCGGAAATGACGGTCATTGGCTGGATAAGAGTGGCCACATAAATGTATTACAACATTCCCAGGTTCACCTAGTATTTGATATCCAGAATCTGCCAATATAACAGTAAAATGGCGCGATGCTTCACATGTGCATACGGGCAGGACTGTCAATCCATTGAGAAAATTGCTAAGCATTTTAGCAGAAACCTTTTAGATTGCAAGTGAGATTCTTACCGAATTATATCACCACTAGGAAAACGCCTGAAGATGAATCTTCAATTTGTTATGCTTTATAACTTTTACCTAGCAAATTTTTATAAACAACACGCGTGTCGGTCCAAATACTTGTAGACAAAACTGGATTTCACCAACTTCATTATTTTTGGCTAATAATTACAATTTGACATCTCAACAGAGACGAGAAACTTGGAAGGGAATATGAATATATCTAGGCGTTTAACAGGCTAATGACCTGTCATTGGCTGGTTAAGTGGCCACATGATGTATTACAACATTCCAATTAGGCCACCTAGTATTTGATATACCATATCTGCCAATATACAGTAAAATGGCGCGATGCTTCACATGTGAACTCTCTGTCATCCATTGAGAAAATTGCTAAGCATTTTAGCAGAAACCTTTATGATTGCAAGTGAGATTCTTACCGAATTATATCACCTACTAGGAAACGCCTGAAAGATGAATCTTCAATTTGTTATGCTTATAACAGCATTTACCAGCAAATTTTTATAAACAACATTTTGAGTGTGTTCCAAATACTTGTAGACAAAAACTGTAATTTCACCCATTACGGGCTAATAATTACAATTTGACATCTCAACAGAGACGAGAAACTTGGAAGGGAATATGGATATCTTAGGCGTTTACAGGGCTTTTCGGACCTGTCATGACGCTGGTTAAGTGGCCACTTGATGTATTACAACATTCCCATTTCACCTAGTATTTGATATCCATATCTGCCTATATTACAGTAAAATGGCGCGATGCTTCACATGTGAACTCTCTGTCATCCTAGATTAAAATTGCTAAGCATTTTAGCAGAAACCTTTATGATTGCAAGTGAGATTCTTAACCGAATATATCACCTACTAGGAAACGCCTGAAGATGAATCTTCAATGTTTGTTATGCTTATAACTTTTACCAGCAAATTTTTATAAACAACATTTTGAGTGTGTATCCAAATACTTGTAGACAAAAACTGGATTCACCCATTACGGGCTAATAATTACAATTTGACATCTCAACAGAGACGAGTTTTTTTGGAAGGGAAAATGGATATCTAGGCGTTTCCAGGGCTTATGACCTGTTTCACAAATTCGGGTTTAAGTGCGTTTTTTTTTATGTATTACAACATTACCCCATTTCACCTAGTATTTGATATCCATATCTGCCAATAAACAAGTAAAATGGCGCGATGCTTCACATGTGAACTCTCTGTCATCCATTGAGAAAATTGCTAAGCATTTAGCAGAAACCTTTATGATTGCAAGTGAGATCTTTAAAAAATTATTATCATCTACAAAAACGCCTGAAGATGAATCTTCAATATTGTTATGCTTATAACTTTTTACCAGCAAATTTTTTATAAACGAAGACATTTTGAGTGTGTCCAAATACTTGTAGACAAAAACTGATTTCAGACCATTACGGGCTAATAATTGTACAAATTTGACATCTCAAAAAGAATACGAGAAACTTGGAAGGGAATATTGATATCTAAGGCGTTTTACAGGGCTTATGACCTGTCATTGGCTTGGTTAAGTGGCCAAATTGTTGTATTATGACAACATTCCCCAGTTCACCTAGTATTTATAATCCATATATGCCAAGTGCCAAATAACCCAGCCAATATTTTCATAAGACTGTAAACGCCTAGATATCCATATTCCCTCTCCAAGTTTCTCGTCTCTGTTGATATGTCAAATTGAATCCTTATTAGCCCGTAATCGGTGAAATCCAGTTTTTGTCCCTACAAGTAATTTGGACACACTCAAAATGTTGTTTATAAAGTTTATAAACTGATCAGGGGGTTCAATTCATGTCTAACAGACTTTTAACTTTTTTTTGTTCCAGAGTGCTGAAAAAAAAGCACTCCAACTCGACGCCTTACCATCCACAAAGTTATGGCAGATCGTGTCGACCTGTCATAGAACGCTTAATGCTGGCCATTAATTTATCACCACCCTGGATTCCGTGGACAAAATCGATCAGCACCATACTACTCGGGCTGATTGCCACACTGCGCACGAATGCAGAGCACTCAGTAGCAGAGAAGCTGTAAATGGGTGCAAACTAAAGTTACCAGCAGACATCCTGGAGCAGACGAACGACTAACATTTACCCGGACTCCTACACTAGGCAACAGGTAAATTTATCAATAAAACGTCAAACTATTGTCAGTCGAGCACCACCAAAAAGTAACGATTTTCATCACACCCGGAACTAAAGAGAGCACAGTTTGTTTCTAGCCACGACATAGTGTACAAACCCCTGGTTGCCGAACTACAGGGGGCCCTACAATTATTACCAGTTGCGGAAAAGACGGTAACACCTGGACGTGGATGGTGAACATAAAAAGGTTTCGCACATGGTTGGACAGGTGCAAGCCGGCGTATACCAGTGACAGCGCATCTTGAACGAGCCATTTGTTACACGAAACGGAAACACCAACAGAACAACCGCATACACAACGCCAGTCGCAGGTAGGGTGATATGAAATCAAATTTAAAAACAGATTTATAAAACTTGGAAGGGGGCTAAAATGTGATGGCGGGTCGACATCGACGGCACGATTTCCGAACACCCTTTGCGAACGCCGACGTAGAGCGTACGAACGGCCAAACCGGCTTCGAGAATACTACCGGATTTCCACCTCAAACGCGTTTATCGAGAGCACAAAATACCGCCAATTCAAGATTTATCCAACGATCATTTTTATTCGGGCCTAATAAATTATTAGAATCCTTCTTTCAAATTGTATTATAACTTCAGTTAGTTTATGAACGTGAATAAATCATTTGTAAAAACGTAAGTAAAACTGAACTTGCTCACAATCTAGTGCACCCACATAACTTTTATTACATCACACAAATAGGCCACAATTCGTAGTGCAATACATAAAGGTCTAACTACGTCCACTACCAGTTACGAATAAAAATGTTTATTGATTATTACGCGCTTTGTCAAATTTTTTGGTTTAGGAAATTGATTATATTTTCATTATATCCGTTATTGTAGACAATTTGTTTTATTGTGTTTAGTTCTTTTTGAAAATTCTCTGTAGCATAACAATTGAACATTAATTAATCGATGAATCATGGAATTAGTAAAGGCAATCAGAATGGTTTTTTTGGGAAATGGGATGATTAGAAGAATAGTGTGTATTATTGCATCTGTGTATGTGGGTTTTCTATAAATATCAAATTCAAATTTTCTGTTTATTGTTGTTAAAGTTAAAACTCAGGAAATTTCAATTTTTTGTCTTTTTCTATTTCTAATGTAAATTTTATTTATTATGGAAGAGAATTTCTATGATTAATTATACACCACCCTATAAGTTTCACGGTCGGATAGCAACCTAATGGGCTACTTATTTCATCTACATTAGTCTCCACATAATTACATTTTGAAATTCGGGATTGTTACTTGACAATATTTATTTTTTAAGTCGTTGTCATAAATATGTCCAGCGAACAATGGGGAACAAGGTTGGCCCATAATTCAAAAATACTCGTTTTGTATGTTAATTAACAAAAAATAGGGTGCGTTTTGTGCTTAATAGTAAAATATGTAGATACTTAAATGATGATGTATTTATTTGTTCATTAGAATAAATAAATTCATAGGATAAATATATGTTTAAGTATCGTATTAAAGTTTAAACAAAAGTAATTGGGAATAATATAATTAATTGATTATGAACGCTTTTCTATACCTACATAGTGCAATTATTAAAAAATTATAATGTTTCGTCGAAAATAGGAGACGATGGAAATAAAAATTATGACATTATACCCAATGATAATGAATACAATTATTTTTCTGATAACTTTTTATAAGGCGCGTATAAAAATATCTTGAAAAAATCGCGTTATTTCGACATACCTAACTTACTAACCATTGCAGAATTTCCCCGAAGAGATAGACAGAGAGGTTAAAAAGTCACACTATGTCCTGATTCATTTCCTTTGCTTCCTCCACAATCACACATCTTCTCGAATGAACATCATCATCATCATCATCATAGCATATCCACTCTCTGATCGGCCGTCAGTTCCCGTGCATCAATATCTTTCACATGAATGATCTTATCATCGGATGTTTACTCGGTAAATGCCGCCTTTATAGCGCGTGCATCACACCTGTTCTCACCTCTAAGGCCTTATGGCTGCGAATCACTTGGCACCTAACCAGGGCCCAAAATAGCAGACTTTCTTAGTTTTGTGAATAGGTGTATTAGAAGAATATTAGGTGTGCGGTGGTTTGATTTTGCAAAGAACACAGAAGTGACGCAACGGACACAGCAATTCTTGGTATCTACTGTCATCCGGCGAAGGATTTTCGTATGCCCCCCCAAGAGTCTTAACCATGCATGCCTATTTTACAAGGCATCAGGTTCTTGGCGTCCTGGTCGTCGACTGTTGATTATTCGTCGGCATTTGACGTCGGAGCTGCGGGACGTGGACTTGTCTTGCGAGTATGCGCGGGAGCTAGCGGTCGATCGCTTGCCCTGGAGGCTGTTTGTGGAATCCATATGCTCCCACATAGGGAGCGGATATAGTAATAACGATGATGATGATGATGATTTCATCCACTTTCAACTACATATTTGTATGCCTTTATCTTAGCTTTATTATTTAAATAGCAGTGTTTCTAAAGTTCTAGAAATCTCACCTGATTACCTCTACAGTTTTAAATATGTATTTGGAATGAGGTCGCGAGTGTTCCCACCGCTTATTCGCGAAAATCAACGTGATCAATTTGAAAAGTAAGTCTGAAAAAAACGTGATTCGACACTGCGCCTGAAAACTGAAAGATCCTGAAAAAATCCTGAAAATATATTCAAGTCCCGGTTATTCAAATGTTATTTTCAAAGGAGAAAGGCTGTATTACCTACAGCTGTGTGGTTAGAAATTGTTATTACTTGGAGGCGACAGAATACGAATACTTTGTCGTTCCGACTTCGCTAACCTCTAGGGGAATTACGTTTTTTCTTACATCTGGTCTTACAAGGAGTTAACAAAAAATATCGCAGGCAGTTTTTATTGCGAAAAATGATATTGTTTAACACTACAAAGCGTCAAGGGAGTTCGAAAAAATACAGGAAAATATTTTCTACCGTAATTTAAACTGAATTTGCTGATAAAACGGTGAATCTATCGGTGCGGTGTGTGAATTCGCACTTTTATTTTGTTTGGTTATGTTTTGTTGAAAATAAAACGTATTACTTGAAGAATTTAACTAACTAACTAACCATCACGCCATTTCCCCGAAGGGTAGGCAAGAGAGGAATAGAACGCCTACACCATCTCTGTCTGGCCACACTTCTCTTGCTTCCTCACATTCATACATCATTCTCATGCACGCACGTCGATTATTCCGACTTCTTACATGCCCACTTTCAAGCACTTGTTTTACTTGATCATGCCATGTTCTTTCTCGCCCTTCCCTCGACTTCTACATCCAGTTTTTTCAATCTTAATTATTTATATTTACCATTGTGGTGTTTGAAATAAATTAAAGATTACTTATAATTATTATTAATTGACCATTATGTTAGATTTTTTTCTCGTCTAAATATAAAATTTAACTTACTTTTAAATGAAGAGATTCCTTGTCAAAAAAAGATGCATAATTCGCTGCAAAAATCGTAAAAAAATAGCTTTTAATCACATTTTTTAAAATTTAATTTTAACACTTTTCAAAATAGGATATAAATCACTTTTTGACGTCATTAATAGAAACAAAAGAGTACAATCTACAAAAAAATTATCACAAAAAATAAATAATAAAAATAACATTACAAAACTATACAAATGTAAATAACACAACCAAGGGTTTGGATCTTTAAAAACGTCACATATCAGGATAACTATTCCTTCAAGCATATTATTTTTTTTATTTTATTTTTAAAAAAATACATAATGGTTGAATGCTTTCTGGCACCCTTTTTCGAGCGGGAATGTTAAAAATTTAAATTTTCCTTTTTTTTTTAAAAAAAAAACGACTTCTTTTAAAAATTTTTTTTCCC
>JAGVSP010004547.1:0-42842 GCA_022494985.1 Micrasema minimum
TTTAATTTATTGATTTCAAATTTTATGTATTTATTATAAATTTAAAATTTTACAGCAATTGACATTTTAGTTATTTTAAATTTTACTTATTTATGTTAAATTAAAATTTTTATAGCAATCCACATTTTATTTATTTTCAATTTAACTTATGCATTTTAAACATTACTTGTTTTTATTTTTAATTAAAATTTTAAAACTAATTTATTTTAAATTTCACTTATCTATTTTAGATTTAAATTTTTTAAGCAATTTATGTTTAATTTATTTTTGGATTTTACTTATTTATTTTTAATTTAAATTTTTATAGCATTTCACGTTTTATTTATTTTAAATTTCACTAATATTGAATATGTTATACCAGAATGTGTTGTTACCTATTTTTTAAATATTTTTTTTTCTTTATTATTTACAATATTTGAATTATGTAATGTAAAAGCCCTTTGGGCGTGGATATTATTAAAATAAAAATAAAAATAAAATAAAAATAACAATTAAAAAATGACTCTTTTAATCCTTAACCTACCCTAAATCGCAGATTTTTTCATATAAAACTTAGTTTCATTTCCTTATGATATGATTATCAAATTTTATTTCGCTTGTTTGATTTAATATAATATAAGATTATTTTATTTTTCACGTAATAACGTCTAATAAATCGATGAACGCCGGCTGCACACACGAAAAAGCATGACTCATTGTCACGTTCCGCCTGAGCCGAGTGTGCAAGCGAGAGCGCGGAACAAGCGATAGAGAGGCACGATCGGCGTTCGGTTTATGACGCAACTATCTCTCTTCCACTCCATCGGCCAATGCGTCCGAGTAGAAGGGAGACAGCAGCAGCACACAAAAAGAAAAAAAGGTAATTTATGGAAAAAATTGTAATTTTCAATTAACCCCTGCTTTGTATTTTACAAAATAATGATAATTCAGTAATAATAATTCAATTCAATTCGTAAAAGTATGCTTTTTTTTCATCAATGTTTTCTTATGACGTTATCACGTAAAATTATCGTCCGCAAACCGACTTTACAGACAACCAAAAGTTTTTTTATTGAATTTGTATCATACTCGCAATTGTATTGCAATTTTATTAATTTAACGTTATTTAAGAGCATACTCCACCACGTGACTTGCGCCGCACTCCCATACAAACGCATTCCTCGATTATCTCCCTGGAACATAAGATTAGAGCAATGAATTATTTATACATTTTAGATATTGACCAGATGCGTGCTTGGAATCTCTTATTTTTTTAAATATTTTATTCGTTAAAGGAGATAATATTTAAAAATCATGAATAATGAATAATGTTAAATTCCCGTGAGAAAGTCTAGGAAAACGTTTGCATTAGAAGCGTCTGCGAGTCACGTGGGAGAGTAAGTTCTTAAGAGAGAACAATTAGTTTTTCATGAAATGCCATTAGGTATAAAAATATAATAAATTAATAAACAAACTATTTTTTTATCACAAAGCTGTTTTGCCAAACTCTTTTTTTAATATTATGACAATAATTTACGATCTTATACGTAGCTATTTAACCCAGTAATATTTCTCTTGCATGGCGAATTCAAATGAAATTAAATTGAAAAAAATGTAAAGTCAAGTTGCAATAACACATGAATCTTTCCTTGATATTTCAACTACAAACGATCCCTTAAAGTCGAGTTCTGTTGTTGCCCGATCATGAATATCGATAGACTGGAAGATAGCTGAGTTATCTTTCACTATCGATAAAACATCCGCACCTACATGAGAGCCAAAAATTCTCATTTTCGAAATCACAGTTTTTGTGATTTTCATCCGTAGTTTGTTTTTATTTTTAAACTTATTTTATCTTATAAGCTTTTGGAGACTTTGAGCTCCGAGGAAAACCAATAATTATGAGTAGGTACTAATCATTAATTTCTTATCCGCCTCACTTTTTCGCGTAGTGGTAAAGTGCGTTGGGCTACCAAACACGAGGTCACGGGACCGAGTCCCGACGGGTTCAATATCAAACATTTATTTGAAGGTGATTTTTCGCGTAAAAAAACTCACATGTGATACTTTGGCGCTGGAGCGTAATACTGATCATCTTGCCGTCATGTAAAAAGTTATAGAGATTCACTGCACTTGGTGTAAAAATACTATACATTGCTTGTACTGGGTGCGGATAAGTGTATTTTATGATAATCTTAATTCGCATTTGCTGCCGTATATGTATAATTATGCTTATCATTTATTTCTATGGCATATTCTTTTTTTCTTGAATCTATTAAATTTTGCGGATTAGCTTTAAAAAATCGATAGTGTTATGCTGGACTGAAAAAACACTCAATAGCCGTTAAACGGTTTATGGAAAGTGTGAGATATGTGTGTGAAAGAGACTGTTTGTGAAGGCGACAGAAGATGTACGAATGTACATATGAATGTATGGAGTATGTCTGCTGTGTGCCTGCATTCCCAGTTAGAGCTCTGAGGAGCGAAGTCAGTTAAACTAGTAATCTATTAAACTCGTCATAAGTCGTGTTTTACTATAATCCCCATACCAATACATCACAGAAAGGGTGAAGCTTTCATTGAAGGTGGGGATAAGGGAAAATAGTAGTTAACAACATTTTGAATGTGTAAAAAATACTTGTAGACAAATTACTGGATTATATCAGATATTATTGTCAGATATTATTGAAATTATTGAAAAAAAAATAATATCAGATATTATTGAAATCCCAACACAGACAGAGAAACTCTGGAAACGAATGTGGATTGTCTAGGCGTTTACAGGGCTTATGACCTGTCATTGGCTGGGTTAAGTGGCCACTTGATGTATTACAACATTCCCCATTCTGCCCATCATCTGAAAACCATATATGACAATTTTTTTTGAAACTTCTATATATCGAACTCTTCAACGCATCACATTACAGTAAATTTCTATGCTGGTGACATCTGTTGATCTTCTCAGCGCCCTGTAAACGCGTAGATAATCCACATTCGTTCCAGAGTTTCTCTGTCTCTGTTGGGATATCAATAATATCTGAAAATAGTAGTACCTACCTAGTTCATTTCTTTTTATTTATTTATTTAATTACAGGTAACTCTACAATGTGACAATATCTATACATCAATTACAGAATTACACAGCATTATTATTCTCGTACACAATTTACAGGTTTAAAAAGCTTTAAGTAGTTTGCATTAATATGTTCGATCAGAGGTTATAAAAAGATTTCAAGTTCCTCTTGAATTCACCACATCTATCATTAAATACATCAATATTTAAATGTTTTTCTATGTCATTGTACAGTCTGAACATTCGAGATAAGGTCTTACTAGAAGAAATACATTGAGTTACGCTATAGGCTCAGTGACACAGGAATGATATAATCCTGGTGAGATCCTCGGCACATCAATCTTGGGTGATAAAGGGTAGTGACTGGCACTCGGGATTGGATTTCAGGAATTTCAGGACGCCACAACGTCACGATAACTGAGGATCATGAAAACTACGTCACTGAAAGATTTAGACTTAAGGAAAATGATACTTTAATGTTTTTCAGACTCTTTGTTGTACCTACTACATACTACTTATTTCCCTAATCCACAACCAATGGTGCATAGGGCACCGCATTGGTACACCGAGTGCAGTGAGATTTGATAATTCGTTACGTGAAAGCAAGACAAAAACACAAATGTATGTCAGCTCCGACGCACGACTGGAGTTTATTCTTTGAGGGCGATTTTCATTGAGCATACAAAAAAGTACAGGGGGAAAAAATTGGCTTCCGCCATCTTGGATTTCAAAATAAACGCATAATTCGAAATCACGATCACTAATACCCCTAAAAATGATGCCCATGTTCATATTATGTAAAAAATTGTATCCGCGCGCCGTCTTGGTATTCAAAATAGACGCAAAATTCGAAATAGTACCCCTGAAAATTATATAACATAACGCTTGGTTTTACTAGGCATCATATTTTCGTACCGGGGGGGGATCTTATCAGACTTGTATAGTTCTATTTATCATTAAATATTACAGATACATTGTATTTACATATATTTACAATGTCACATTCCTTTAACTTAATCATTATTTTATCATTGTTCCACATCTGCCAAATAGAGAGCATTTGGATTCCATAATAGTCCGGTATTTAATTTTTTTTGAGGTAATCCTCCTAACTAAGCTATCATTTAGTAATGTTGCACTAATACTACTACTTCTCCATTTCTGTAATGGTGCATAAGGCACTTAATTGATACAACAGGTTGCAATATAAAATTGGAAAACGCTAATTTAAAAATATTATATACCCTAGTCAATGAACTAGTACAGCGATAAGTTGAAATATTAGTTCTTAACTCGACTTGTGGAAATCTGTAGAATATGTTTTTTAAGCAATTTTTCTCGGGTATCAGAAATATTCCTTACATATATCATGAAGTTAGCTAAGGTTTCGTATTAAACGTAATAAGAAATGTACCACGTTAAACCAGTCACTGGTTCTCAACTAATTCTTCAATGCTCAATGTACAGAAAAAAAAAAAAAAAAACAAATTCTATCAGAACCCAACAAAGATGATGGTGTTTATTAACAACATTTTGAGTGTGTCCAAATACTTGTAGACAAAAACTGAATTTCATCCGTTACAGGCTAACGAGCATAGCAAATTGAAGAGGAATATTTAGGCGTTTCCTAGTAGGTGATATAATTCGGTAAGAATCTCACATATCATAAAGGTTTCTGCTAAAAAACTTAGCAATTTTCTCAATGGATGACAGAGAGTTTTTACATGTGAAGCGTCGTGTATATATACAATTTCACTGTATATATACAATTCCGATAATTGGCAGATATGGATATCAAGTACTAGGCAAAATGTTGTAATATAGTCTATTGCATTCGGGTGTAAGATCCAGTGTTTAACAACATAGATTTACACTCTTTAATTGCTGCTTTTGAATTACCACTGCTGACTGTCTGTTGGCAGAAATGATTCACGGGAAGTAGCAGCCAATCGCTTAGCTTGGAGATAGGTTGCGGAATCCATATGTTCCACATAGGGACTGGGTATTGAATGACAATTATGATGATTATTTGATGAATGTAAAGTAAAGGTTTGATTTTTTAAAAATATTTCTCTTGATGCGTTAAACAAAAACGATAAAATGTCTCGCATTTTCAATGTAATAGACTCATTCTTAGATGAACTAACTAATTAACCATCACGCCACTTCCCCGAAAGGATTGGCAGAGGGGATTAAACGCAAAAAACCGTTATATCCTGGCGCACTTTTTCCACATCCATTCATCTCATGCATGCCGATTATTCTGACTTCTTATGTCTTTTTTTCTTCATCTTTAATGGGCATTTGTCACTCACTACTGGACATAGCCATCCCTTATGTTGATGGTCTATTGTATTCTGTCGTGGGCATGGAACTGCCATTAAAATTGCCAAAATTAAACATTAAAACCTTCGTACAACAATTAACTAGAAGGGGCGTTTCTATACATTTAAAAAATAAAATATACGCTTTCTAAGGTTCATTTCATAACACTCTTATTATCGAATTCCACCCTCTAAATACTCCAGCACTTAGGCCAATACACGAACCGTGTGACGTAGATGTTTAGTGATGACGTAGTGAGTGACGTAGTGGGTAACCAGACACCTCAGACACGGTAGTATTTTTCAAGTAAAGAAAGTCACTTCTCTGAGATTCTCGTTAGAAGATAACAACAGTTTGAGGATACGTGGAGCCGAGTAACGAGAGACGCAGCGAACAGATAGCGAGAAGTAAAGAAATAAGAGATGATAAATGTTTCCACTTCTCTTCAGTATAGCACTCCCCCAGGATCGCTCTCCCGCTCACCCAGGTTAGGTTAGACTAAAGAAGAGAACGATAAATACTCTAGCGCGCTAAACATTTGTTTCCCAGGCTCAAATTTATTATCACAGCCTTCAATTTATTTCTGCCATACAAATATACTGGTGTATATATATTCCACAAATAAATTCTTTCATCGCATCACATCGGATAATTAAAGCGTTATTTTTATCGGAATCAAGTTAACATCTGGGTGGTACAGTGTTTGAAATAATTTAAAATCATAGTTTTATACAAACAAATGCCGCCTTAATAACACCTGCATCACACCTGTTCTCTATGGCTGCGAATCTTGGCACCTAACCAGGGCTCAAAATAGCAGACTTCTGAGTTTTGAGAATAGGTGTCTTACAAGAATATAAGGTGTGCGGTGGTTTGATTTTGTAAGGATCACAGACGAGAGGCAACGGACGCAGCCACCCTTGGTAAGTACTGTCATCCGACGTAGGCGATTCGGCTGGCTAGGCCATATACTACGCATGCCTCCTGAGAGCCTTAAGCTTGCCTATTTTACAAGGCATCAGGTTCTCGGCGTCCTGGACGTCCGCTGTTGACCATCTTACAGATTTAACACAACTTACTCACCTATTTAATTGTGAGTAAATTAACAACAAAACTTACATTACACTGGTAGAGATCCCAGATAACACCCTAATAGAGGCTAAATAACAAGCACTTAACATCCGCTGCTGTTTAGCTCACAGATCCAAAACAAGTCGACTCACTCTAATTGAGGTTAGTGCGTATTTGTTTTGTGATTAATACTCCCTCAAGTACCGGATTCCTCCATCCCTTGCCCAAACAAAAGGGGCGCCTTCGGGGATGGAAATAGCTGGAAGACGCTGAAAAGTGAATTAGGCACCTGAACCACCCCCTCGGCTTAGTATTTGCTGTTTATACAACGCCTCCGTCATCAAGAAAACACCGAGGGTAGTTTAATGTTGAAGTCCCGATTTTCTTAATCGACGGATTCCAAAACAGTTGGAGTGATTAATGGCGAAATCAATAAAGGATTCTAGTCGCCTATTAGAATTTTGCGCGTTTATTTCAATTATAATTTTAAAACTGGGATTCATTATATTGTGGTTAATAAAATCAAAATACTGCTACTTTCCCTTACACGCACCCCAATGGTGCTGTGGCGGCAACACCGTGCCGTGACGTCACGCGCCGAACAATACCGAACAGCGGTACCGAGGGACCGAATCACAGGCCCGACTGCTGAGAAACATTTGGGCTATCTTCCGTGCTACACGTCCCTTTTTTGCAAAAAAGTCATTGTAAAATTAACTTCACGTTTCCATCATCATCTCTCAATCAATAAGAAAATCTCATCCAAAATACAACATTTAAAAACATCATTATTTCAGCCTATTTTTTCAGAATTCCACCCCAAAATTAAAATCTCCGTTTTCTTATTCCACTTTTCTTTTTCATTTTCCTGCATCTTATTTCTTGAATGTAAAAACTCGAAAGATGTTGTTTTGTTCTGGGAGTAATTTTCACCAACAGTATAAAAACTTTGAAAAGATTTCTCGAGAATTTAACTAACTTTTGTGATTATTAAATATAACTTTATAAATTTCGCTGACACTTATGCTTTGAAATTGTTGATTACACATTTTCTCGATGTTTTGTTTCAAATATGATTTTTTTTTTGTGTTTTTATTCAAATAAGTTACGATTTGTATCAGAGAGAAGTTTTTGCAAAGAATTTGGCGTTTATTTTTTTAAGCAAAAATCCGCAACTAACTAACCATTGAGCTATATTGCCGAAGGGAAAGAATAGAAGGAGAGGATAGAACACCACTCTATCCTGGTACACTAGTTTTGCTTCTTCCAGATTCATAATATTTCTTATCATGCACGCACGCCGATTATTTCGACGTAACAAAAAATATTATTTTAAGTAATAGAAATGAAATATAGCAGAAAAGTTTTTTTTAGAAAACTGTGTATGTGTTTTATTAAAATAAATAGTCACATTGGGAAGTTTTTTAAGATCCGGTGAAATTAATTTCTCGTTTTGTAGATGGGTAATTTCGTACTGGAAGCTACGATATTATAAATACCCATACCAATCAACGAGGTTTAATATTAATAAATGTACTATTTATTAGCGTACAATCTCCACCCTTCAGTTCACAATATTATAATATATATTGGGGCCTCTTCTATCATCGCTAGAAGTAAATAAATTTAGGTTTAGACCCTTTAGGTCCCAACCAGGCCCCATTATGGTAGAAATCTAACAAGGCCACATATTTATGAGGCCCCAACATGCCGATAAGGCTTCTCTCATTTCCCATACCAAATAACCAACCAAGAAATGAAAGCTTTTATAAATACATCATCCTTTCCTACGAAGGTACATAATAAAATGTAATATATATTTCATAAACAGTTTCCTCATAACTCGCTTCTCACAATAATAACGCTAAAATATCCGAATCGGGTTTCTGAAACCGATCAAACGTTATTTGATTGAAACGTGATTTTGTCCATAGGTACCTAATGAACGTAAATAATATGTATCTTAAATTACGACACTGTTTGCTTCATAGAAACCTGGTTTAACTCAAATTTTAATAGCAACCAACGAGATGACCTCCTCAATGAAAACATGGGAGGCGGAGCACTTCTGGCGGTAAAAAATATTTTACAAGAGTTCTTGAGAATTTGGCTTTTAACGATTCGATTTTATCTATGTAAATTGATAGTAGGGACTCTTCTAAGACGCTTCTAACTAAGGATAGGTACAGCATGTTATTTGAGGTAAATAAATTTGGCAGTACACAACGGAGTTCTGGTACCGACCCTTATGTATGGTATGTGAGCGTGGTGTTGGAAAAAGAAGGATGAAAGTAGACTGAATGCTGTTGAAATGCGATCTATGTGTGGTAAGACTATGTATTATAGGTGTACAAATGTCGAAATTAGAGCCGAGTGCAAGGCTGAGATAAGCGTTATCGGCAAAATTAAGAAAGGGCTTTTACGATGGTTTGGTCATGAGTGATGAAAGATCGGGTAAAAGAAGTTTAAATGGAAGTGTGCCTGGATGTAGGAGCCGCGGAAGGCCGAAAAAGACAGGGCTTATCCTCTCCTGCGTTTAATTATTCAGATTTCCAAACACATACACCACACTCCACACACATTCAACAACACACATACACATGACATAACTTAACCACTTCACGTCTTTAAAAATTTGTCTTGTACATTGTGTTGTCCACGTAATTGGTGTTATGTTCTATATGTTCCTTAATTTGAAAATTCTGTTAATTGTACTAAACATAGCACTGTGTGTACAACAAAAAATATAAATAAATAAACTAAAAATAAAAAAATAAAAAATAAATGACCAAGTACGTCAAGTGCTTGAAAGTGGTCATGTGAAAAGTCGGAATAATCGGCGTGTGTGCATGAGAAGATGTATGAATGTAGAGGAAGCAAAGGAAGTATCTCAGGACAGAGTAGTATGGCGTTCTATCCTCTCTGGCTACCCATACGGGGAAATGGCGTGATGGTTGAATTTGTAGAATAAAATTTTTAGATTTGACCCCTAGTATATCCTATGAATACAAGTAATCTAGTTGAAATGCGATCTCTCAGGCGAATGTGTGGTAAGACTATGTATGATAGGTGTACAAATGTCGAAATTAGAGCAGAGTGCAAGGCTGAGATGAGCACTATCGACAAAATTGAGAAAGGTCTTTGACGATGATTCGGTCATGTGGAGCGAATGGATGATGAAAGAACGGCTAAAATGCCTGGATGTAGAAATCGAGGAAGGCCGAGAAAGACATGGCATGACCAAGTAAAACAAGTACTTGAAAGTGGACATGTGAAAAGTCGGAATAATCGGCGTATGTGCATGAGAAGATGTATGAATGTAGAGGAAGCAAAGGAAGTATGTCAGGACAGAGTGGAATGGCGTTCTATCCTCTCTGCCCTATCCCTACGGGAAATGGCGTAATGGTCAGTTAGTTAGTTAGTTAATGTAAGACTTTAGTGACCGGCATAATAACTATAAAAAAATATTATTGACATAACGCATTCCATGTAAAACACACTATACCCAGACTTGACTGGCAAACAGAAGTATGTCAGGACAGTGAAAGCCCCACCCTTTCCCTAGACTGTTTTAAAAGACTATTGAGTCTTTTTTTCAGTCCAGCCAACTCTACCGATTTTTTCGACAAGCTAAACCGCGATTTTAAGATTGTTAGTGTGATAAAATACGGATGAATTTACGATTATGTACGCAAACAAATGCTTTCATTGTACCCCTACCACCGTCTCGGCTTATGTATTATATTTGTCATTGTTTCCATCACCCAAACCAACCAGAGTCGGCCCAAATTAACAGTGGTAGGGATGTTAGTTTCTACCCCGAATCATTATTTATTAGTAAATTACAACCACCCGTGTGGAGACCGGTAATTCCGCCTCGCCAGGCCCCCATCCCAGACATCCACCCGTGAGCATCCGCGGTTCAGGTCTCAATGGAGGGGGGATTAGGAAAAAGAGGAGGGGGGGACAGAACGCATGATTGTGTGCATCTCACACTAACATCCTATCATCCTATCTGGCAGACACTATTTATACGTCCCCCTGCCGTACCTTATCACAATACCTATCCAAAGAGACCATCTAACTATTCCTTACAAAAGACACTGCTATTTTTGAGTTCGATGATAAGCATAGATGGGCCATGAATTCACCCAAACCACTATCCCCAACTCGTCATTTATTCAATAACAGTAAGTTTTGGGAATTACTTCAGGGCGGCCTGTTGGTTTTTTGCTATGCCAGGAGCTTCTTTAATTTACATGATGGCCTGATATTATAATTTCCTGTAAATGCAGGATTGAGGGTGACTAAGCAAAACCAAAATTCAAACATCGCTCAAGGTGTCCAGAAGTGCTGATGCATCTCCCGAACTTCCCCGCAAACCACTCCAAGCCCCTCCTCCTGCCAGCGCCAGCCCCCGAACCTGGGCCGCCCGTTCCGCAACCAGTAACCACACGCATTACACAACTTTCAAACTGCACTAGTTCACTAATTGCAACACTTGCTGGAACTTGGGCTTAGCGCGCTCTGTAAATAAGTCAAGGCAAACTGAAGTTTAACCACCACTTTGAGAAAAACATGTGTGAAGTAAATTATTTAAATATGTGCACGTAAATGGTTTTATCCTTCGAACAAAATTTTCAGAGAAAAGACGTTCCATACATGAAAAATACTACCGTGTCTGAGGTGTGTAGTCACCCACTACGTCACTCGTTACGTCATCAATAGGCATTTATGTCATCACTAGACATCCATATTACACGTTTCGTGTATTGGCCTAAGTGCTGGAGGAGTCTTTAGACCGTGGAATTCGATAATAAAAGTTATGAAATTAACCCTACGAAGCCTATTTGTATGGAAAAGCTCTTGGTAGTAATATAATTTCCATCGTAAAAACGATTGAATTAAATATATACTGTAAAACTGTTATTTATTTACACTATTAGCCTGTAAGACATGTTACCGGTCTGAAGATGCCCGTAACAGTGTGAAAACGCTAACTGGTCAAATAAATAAAAGTGGA
Organism: Micrasema minimum; assembly: GCA_022494985.1. NCBI lineage: Eukaryota > Metazoa > Arthropoda > Insecta > Trichoptera > Brachycentridae > Micrasema > Micrasema minimum. Next base: position 11,472 of record JAGVSP010004547.1, read on the forward strand.
GGTGTACCAAGTATTCTTATTCATCTTTTATAAGTTATATTAAAATAGTTAAATAATGGCACACGTAGAGCGAATGAATTGTGAAAGAACGGCTAAAAAAATATATGATACGACTGTGCCTGGATGTAGAAGTCGAGAAGGTCGAGAAAGACATGGCACGATCAAGTAAAACAAGTGCTTGAAAGTGGGCATTGTAAGAAGTCGGAATGAGGTGGAGGAAGCAAGAGAAGGATGCCAGGAAAGAGTGGTGTGGCATTCTATCCTCTCTGTCTATCCCTCCGGGGAAATGGCGTGACGGTTAGTTAGTTTAGTTAAATAATGGAATTTCACCAAGTTATGTCAATAAGTATGTTTTCAGAAACAGATGCTGAAATTTTTTATATATTTATAAAGTTCTGTAACAGATTTTATGAGATATATCACTTATGTACGTGTACTAAACACTTTTATGATTAATTACAGCGACAGAACCCGTGAGCCTTAATAGTCTGTTTAATACTTATTCAAACATCTGGTATCCAAACAAATCATCCGTAATAATATACAAACAGTCAAGTTCCGTGAACTAAGTTATGGGCTTATTTACGATGTCTCGGGAGTTTACTTCAGAGCAGTGGGATATGGACCTGACATGAGAAAACGCACGGTAACTGGCGGCCAATAGCTTATGCTGGAGGCAGCTTGTGGAAGAATAAATTATACGCTCCAATTACATACATAAGAAGCGTGTATGGAATTAAAAAATGATATTTATGATAAAATCTCAACCTACATTCCCTCACCAATAACAAGAGCTTGTCCTTTTTATTGGTGAGGGTAAAGGGGCGTTTAAGTATTAATATTGAACCTTTAATTATTCTCATAATCCATTTTTGTAAAATTGGTTTGTTAAATATTCCAATATTCCAAGATATTTGCAGAACAAATTAAAAAACAATGACTTTTTTCATAAATATGCAACAAGCGGTTTAAAAAATATAAGATTAGAAAAAAAAAGAAAAACTATGCCACAGAATTGTCTCATGTACAAGGGCACTAAAATGTGTGAGGAGATGCCAGAAGAAAAAAAAAAATGAACAAAATTTATTTAGGGCTAAGTGTAAAAAATGTATGTGTGAGAAATATTAGTGTAGATAAGAATAGTTAGGGAAAAAAAATTAAGTGTAATGTTGTAATATTAGTCTATGTAAAAATTATATAGTACTAAAATAAATATAATAATAGTAAAATAAATTTAAAAAATGAAAAAGAAATAAATATCAAATAAAAAAAATTAAAAAAATACTTGAAGAAGGTTATTCCATGACGGGAATGTGAGGTATGGGTAGATTTTTTGGGGGGGATTATCATTACTATAGTTAAATCGTTTTAAAAGAAGCTATTATGCACAAAATCAGCTCTCTCATTTTTTGTTCATCCTTGAAATTCAATTTCATAGCTTTGTTGGCTAAATATTAAATAAGAAATAAGTGTCAATAATGTTTTCCTTTCATATTCTAACATTATCCCCCGAAGTGCGATTAATGCAACCACTCCATACAAACATACTTACGAGTAGATTGACTGTTTATCGGGAAAATGGCGTGATAGTTAGGTTACAAGTTACAAGTGCTTAATGCTTTATTTTGGTTTTTTTTCTCGAATTTTCCGGGAGATTTTCAGTTTCACATTGATGGTCGCCATTTTCATTTATTTTAAGATTTCTCAGTGTTGCCTAAAAAGCAGGAAGTTTTATCATTGTTTATATAAGCAAAGTGTTTACATCGAATGATTGAATATTTAGATAAGAAGATTGGATACTTTCGCACATACGCGTTTTCCGCTATCAGTGTGTGAACCATCCTTTTATATCGAAAGAAAATAATATTTATGCGATTCTTTTCTGAGATATAAAAATGTTTATTTAAGAGAAACTGGGTCTTGAAAGATAATTTTATCTCAAATCTCTTATTTAAAATATTATGTGGGTTTTATCGAAATGTCATGACTCAATTTTTTTTTCGGTTTTTCAAAGAAATTGCATATTTTTCGTTAAAAAACATTGGACACATTTTTCAGGGTTTTTGCTATGAATGTTTTGGTAAGGTTTAATATATATAAAATATTTATTTTAAATAAAAATATTTTATATGTGATATCTTGGACTGGCATTGAAGCGTAAGATTGATCATCTTGATTTAATGTAATAAGTAAAATATTAGTTCATCGCAAATTGGTGTACCAATTCTGTGCCCTATGCACTATTGGGTGCGGGAAAGTATTAGTAGCCGAAGCAGTAATAAGTAATAACACTATTGATAACGAAACCCGTCAAAATCATCATCATCATCATTCCCATTTCCGCTCCCTATGTGGAGCATATGGATTCCACAAACGCCTCCAAGCCAAGCCATCGGCTGCCAGTTCCTGAATTGCCAACAGTGGACGTCAAGGACGCCAAGAAACACATTAAAACATAAAGTTGTTATGAAACCGATAGGGAGAAAATTTAAAATTAAAAAAAACAGTAGCTGAGATAAAATATTATTAATAGATTATTAATAAAGATTATTATTAATTATTATTTGAAATGAATAACATTGTTAGTAAAATTATTTCTTTATTAAAACCACGTTTTGTAGCGTCAATAAACCAGGAGCACATAAAGCTTCAGCAAGTATGTGTCCAATGTACGATGTATGGCCATAAAGCAGACATGACCGTAATTCGTAACAATTTATATTAAATTCGTCACAATGGACCAATGACACTTAGATTAGGACGTGTCCTGGTAGAATATAAATTTGACTACCTGCTTAGAGAAATAAACACTAATCTAAGATTTAAAATCTAATTTAAGCGTAACGAAAAAAATCCAAAATACTACTACTACTACTCTCCCTAACTAATTACTACTACTCTCCCTAATCCGCACCAATGGCATAGGACACTTTTACACCAAGATCTTGATCATATGTTACATATTGAATTTACCTCTTTACCTCACCCTTAAAATAATATTCGTTAAAAAACACGTTTATAACATTTTGAACAAACATAAATATTAAAAAACTTTTCACATTAATAACGTTTTCACACTAGTTTTTCATCAAAATATAATTCTAACATTCGAAACGCTGTTTTCGTTAAACTTCACGATACACTCGTTCCAATTTTAAAATGTTCTGTTCCGCTTTTGAATTTGAATTCGAAACCGCGGAATTCGAAAGCTCGTGATCGACCAATCGGAGCCGTTTCTAAACTTAACACACGTGCTCGACTTGCGCGAACGGCGCTCGGTTTATAACTGACAGGGTTTATAAAAAGCCTATTCTTTCTGAAGAATAACAACAAAATAGCGCTAAGTTATTTAAGTATGGACGTCGCGGCCGCAGTCCGAACACGACTCTTAATTGAATGACTAGTCATGTAAGGTTGAAATATGCATTTTTAAACCACGCATAGGACATGTTTTAGGACCTCGCTATAAAATAATTTTTAAAATATGATAGGTAAATATTATTTTTAGCATTTTAAGCATTTCAAATTTTATTTAAAAAAGCACTTTATTTTGTTTTTATCACCTTTTGAAAATACGTTTTTCGTATAATATGTGAGGCATATACTTATGTATGTTTTTAGTACTTTTATATTATATTAGTAAATAAATAAAATTATTAGGTTCTTGAGTTTACCTCTGACTGTCTCCGAAGCATCGGACTGATAATCTTACCTTCTTTGTTTTTTATTTTATTTTACATTTTTCAAAGTAGGATATAAATATCACTTTTTGACGTCATTTTATAAAAACAAAAAGATTACACAGAAAAATATACAAAAATATCACAAATTATATTAAAAATTACATAACAGAACTAGAAACAATATAAATGATCACGTCCAAGGGTTTGGATCCTCAAAATAGTTACCTAAGATACACCTGGTGTACGAATGTAGTGCCTTATGCACGGGTATGGGAATATAGCAGTAGAGTAGAAATTCAATACTGGTACCAAAAACCATGTAATAGCATGCTTTACAATAACACCAGCCTAAGGTAGTTGGAATAGTAATAATAAGTATGTGGCTAGATTTTTAAATTATTACAAAAAGAATCCAATTAAAATTTTTAGAATCACTAATAAAATAAATTAGAGCAAAAGGAAAAACAAAACGTATTGCAGCCAAAAATATGTACAGATAGGTATTTAAAAATACCAAATTATTAATTTAATAGATTTCTTGTAATATTTTTTTATCATTCATTTTTGAGACTCACAACTTTAAAACAATAAATTCTTTGTTTTATTGCTTTATCGTTTGATTAAATTCATGACATTCGTCAGACTGCCAGCGGCACTAGCAATTTTAGTTTTCAACCGTTTGTTTGTTAATAAATTGATTTAAAGTTCTGATTGATATTTTAATTAAAATCTTTATTTTAACTGCGCATAGCGTACCATAACTTGTTTTAAGAAGTGTAAATCGCACATCAGTTAAATTATACAAAATATACAGAATATTTTAATATTTAAAGAAAATAAATATATTTAAAGTAAAGAAATCTCTTAACTCTTGCCCTAAAATATTTATTTTCTAGTAAATGCCCGTTTTATTTTCTTAGATTTGTGTTTCATTAAAAAACATATTTTTAATCAAATCAACGGGCCTAATTACAGAGAAGAACAAAATCTCTAGCAAATCATTATAAAAACTGCTATAAAAATCAACTATTTTATTATGATTGATTTTTAGTATTATAAATCGCTTCAGTTCAAGCTATTCACAACAACACTGCACTCACACACCTATAAAAATATCTTACCCACATGCAAAAGCTCATTTGTGAAGCGGCTTGTCTATACAGCTACCCCGCAGTGACGAACCATAGGTGTTTCGAGAGTCCTCATACAAGTTACTTGAACATACATACGAGGGAACATTCTTCTCTACTGCGCCACGAGCATGTAAACGTTCAAGATGTTCTGTGACTCACGGAAATCGAAGATCTTTAGCATTTTCTGAATTCCTGGTACTTTTGCACGTTTGGTTCACATTAGGATGCCATCAGTTGGCACCGAATTTAATTGAAAGAATAATGTTTCATTTTTTTAAATACACAAGATAATGTTTTTATCATCATCAATCCATATCCGCTCCCTTTGTGGAGATTATGGATTCTACAAACGGTCCCAAGTCAAGCGAATGGGCCGCCAGTGCATCCTCTCAACAAGTCACGCCCACGTAGGGATGTCGAAAGTCCCAAAATATATCGATATATCGGTACGATTTTTGTAAAGTTTTTTTTTTGCATATTTAGCCTGATCGAGCTTGAATAGGCCAAATATACCTACTGCTAGTAGTAGGCGATTTTTTTTTTTAAATATCGATATATCGGTGCAATCTATGAAATCTATTTTTAAAAGTACATACTTACCTACAATTTTTCGTTTCTTGGTCTGAAAAAAAATCGATTTTTATACCTTTTCGATACTTGGAATTTTAAATCGATATATCGAAACATAAAATATCGCTCAAAAATGTCGATATATCGAATAAAAATATCGATATATCGATATTTTTTCGACATCCCTACGCCCACGTCCCGTATTTCTGTAATTGTAGCAGTGGACTTCCAGGACACCGAGAACCTGAAGCCATGTAAAATAAGCAAGCATGTTTTTATAGGATGTGAAAATTGGGCTACCATGCATACCTTGGTTTGATCACAGACGATGTTATTTAAACAATGTTTTGCAATAATTTTTGATATGTCAAGAGATACAGAGAAGCTCTTGATATGACCATTTTTGTTATCTAGGCGTTTACAAAGCCTGAACGGTCACATGCCTGCCTCCTTCGATTTTTCTGAGAACCTCATGTAAAATAATATGTATTTATGTTAAAATTTCCTCATTCTTATTTGTTTATATTTTTAATGTTATACATACAGAGCTATGTAGGTACAATAAATTGAGATTAATATTTCAAGGCTATATAATAAAACATAGCACCAATTAAGTGCACAACACAATGTGCTTATAACTATTTCTACTACTACTATTTTCCCTTATCCGCACCCAATGGTGCATAGGGCACTACACCAATACACCAAGTCCTGTGTATCTTGATCATTTTATTACATGAAGGTAGGATGATCAGTCTTACGCTTCAGTACCAGTCTAAGATATCACACAAACATGAAATATTAATATGAAAAGCCAATGTAAATCAATATTTCGTGTCGAAGGATATAACTATTAGTGATTCACTATTTTTACTAAAGAAACTTAATATTAATACGAAGCACACTATCAAATAACATTTATATGTACAATTTAATATTTCTTGGCCTCTGCTGAGTAATATTCCTCTACTAAACATGTTTTGATTAGCTGTATTTTAACTAGAAATGAATCATAAATGTGATTGTAAATAATAATATTCATAGCCTAAGCTTGTAAAATCAGGGGATCAGAAGCAAAAGCACCACACAGAAAATTGAGGAAAAAAATCAGGATGCAAATCGACGCCTCCTACGTATATTATCGTAACCCACAAAATGCGATTTTACAGGAGGAGCATTTGAAAATATTTTCGTTCATATGCATTGGTTGTAGATACGACAAAATACGCCCCAAAAAAGCCCTTATTATTGGCATAATATATTTTTTTGTTTTGGTAGAATTAAAGATATAGTTAAATACAGACGAAATCCACCAAAAACTAAAAATCTACGATTTTTGGGTTATTATATATTATACGTAGGAGGCGTCGAAATATACAAAAAAAAATCCTAATCTTCTGATAAGTATGATTATACATATACATACCAAATATTTAAGAATGTACAATTTGTACATGATATTTTATACTCGCAGATCGTTGTCTACGGTACCTTATGATGATGATGATAATAATAATAAATAATAATAATAAATGCGGACAATTTTTAAAGCGCCGTTTTCGTGAGTAATTCACTTCAAGGGCGCTGTACAAAATTATACTAGACTTAATAGGTACGCTTAATAATACGTACTTATGACATAAAATACCTAAACTAATATTAGAATTACATATAAACTAAACGGTAACTTCAGCACTCGGATACGATTTCTTAAACAAGTAAGTTTTAAGTCTCTTTCTGAAAAGCGCTTCCGTTGGACAGTTTCGAACATCTGAAGGAAGACCATTCCACGCTGCCGGTCCGGCTATCGCGAAGGCCCTCTCTCTAAACTTGGAAGTTTGGCTGCGGGCAGGAGGTAGCACCACCTTCCCTACAGCGGAGGAGGAAGCCGAGCGGAGAGAGTTAGGCGCCTGTCTGCCAGCTCGTCGGGGGGCAGAGCTCCTTCAGTATTCAGGAGCCGTATTGTGCATGGCTTTATAGACTAACCAACACAGCTTATACTCGACTCTTTCTGGAAATCGCAGCCAGTGAAGCTTTCGAAGTAACGGGCTGATGTGGTCAAACTTCGACAAACCCGAGATAAGTCTGGCAGCTGCGTTCAAAATGGATTGCAATCGTTCCATTTTGTACTTAGGTAGGCCGGCATATATCGCATTGCAGTAGTCCACTCGTGATATAACAAAAGCGTTCACCAAGAGACGAGCCGCCTCATTAGGTAAATGCCTTCGTATACACTTGATCTGCCTTAGTTGGTAAAAACATGCGCTGACAGTGCTGCTTATTTGCTTTTCAAGCGAGAGCCCAGTATCAATGTGTACACCTAGAAGCTTAACAGAGGATGATTGCTGTATTTGTTTCTCACACTACAAAAAAAAGCTTTTAATCATTACAGTCATTTTTTACAGATTTTTTTATATGAAGAAGACTCTTTGTTCTACAAAAAAATATATAAAGCTGTTTTATGTGATTGGATATTACAATTTTATCCTAAATATTTTACATTGTCTGCAAAATAGTTCACTTTATATTCCAGCAGTCATAAGCTGTTATGTAATTTTTCAAAAAAAAAATTTGCCAACAGCTAATATTAATATTATAAAGCATAGTATTTTGGCCAAAATAAGTTATATATTTATGTAACTCATGGGAAATATTTAAAAAATGTATTTGATAAAAATAAAAAAATTTAATATATGTTTTTAAAAGGGTTACATTCCTAACTCAAATATGAATTTGTTTAACACTTATAGGCTGTTTTGTGATTTTTAAGGTGTTTGCTTTTGCTTCTATACCCCCTCACACATCCTATGATCTAATACAGCGCCATGCACCCAAGTATGGCGCTATGACTAAATGATGGCTAACTGTATGATTTTATAAATTTACACTGTAATTGTCCTATTAATTAACAAGTCAGATAAATTTAACATCATATATTACAAAAATATTAATTGTAGGGATTGGACAATATTCGGATATCTGTCATTTATTGTAAAAGAGTAGGGTGATTTTTTATAAGGGACAATTACTTTTACTTGATTCATAATTCCTATCCACTATTTTTTGTTTATTTTGAAATATGTTACAAAAATACATAAATATTTTCCAAATATAGCATAAAATACATTATATATAATACAAAAACTTTTTGAATACATACTTAAATACATTTTTTTTTTATTGGAAAAAATACCCTTCAAAGACTTAGTTGTGTGGGCCATTCTTTTATTAATATTTATTTATTTATTGACTGAATACCTACATATAAATTTAATTATGGTGTAAAAAAACTTAATGTAGGTACAAGCGGGAAATCAGTGAATCTACGACATATTTGCAGTCGATTTTGTAGTGTTAATTGAGTAAGAAGTTTTTTTTTTTTAAATTAATTTTTGCAAATTGTTATCAAATATACTCGAAATAGAAATAGACTGAGGCTACCGTTTTGTAAAAAAGCTAAGTCAAAAAATTCTTTGATGCACCGAGCAGTGAAAATGTATAAAGAAAATCCAGAAGAGATAAAAAAATTTTTTTAAAAGTGCCTTTATTTAAGTCTAGATTAAGAAAATATATCCTAATTAATATTCAATAATTATGTTTAAGGTTTTGCTATTTGCACTAATAATAAGTGTTTATATTAGGAATTACGTAAAAAAATAGGTATGTACTATTTTAAGAACAAATAAATAAAAAATATATTTTATTTAGTCAAATTAATAATATCCATAAATAAAAACCCGCATTTCAATAAGAATATGTGCAATTTTACTTAATCTGACGTACTTTACTTTTAGCGAAGAGCTATAGTGGAGAAGTAATAGTACATTGCCCTATGTACCATATATATATACTTACTTACTTTCCCTTATCCGCACTCAAAGGTGCATAGGGCACTGCGTTGGCACACCAAATGCAGTGTATCTCGATCATTTTATTACATGAAGGTAAGAGGATCAGTCTTACGCTTCAGCATCAGTCCAAGGTATCACACATGAAATATTAATATGAAAATCACATGTAAATAAACATTTGACCTGTTGGCATGTTGACCGAACCCATGACTTCATCCGCGATAGCTAGATGCGCTACCACTATGCTACGAGGCGGACATTAGATATGGATACGGGATAATAGTATAGAATAACAGTAATAGTGCATATATCAAAACTGTCAGAATTCTTAAATTTTAAAAAAGTATAGATTTCTTATAATCTTTCCTTGGTATTAATTCTCAATCAAGCGATTCGAGTTAGCCGCTATCAGTTTTAAAAGTATGGTAAAATATTCCGAAATTGCTCTCTCAAGTATCTGCTCAACAAATTACTTTGCACGACCTCGGAACGAGGTATTTCCAGAGAAAAATGTCGAAATCTTCTGTCACCAGAAAAGAAAAGGAAATATACAAACTTCCATACTTAATATATTTGTTTTACATGTAAACATAATCGATTCATTCGATTATTTAAATAACAGAATCATTTGATTTGATTTACGAATAATTCTGATAAATTACTATTCGAAATATTCGTCAATTATTTACCGAATAATTTGAATTACGCATAGCCGGTTCCTCGATATAACTGATTGAATTCAGTGGTTGTCCAAACGGAATATCCGGTCAAATAACAGCTTTAATGTTCTAATAATCGTAACTGGCTATATGGTTTATGTTAGGCCAGATAAGGCCAAACCAAATAACCGGTTATCTCTGCCAACTCATGTCTGTTTTCATATGTAATTTTTATTTCCATGTGCAGTGCCCTATGCACCAATGGATGCGGATAAGGGAAAGTAGTAGTAGCAGTAGTATTTCCATATAACCGTTATCACTAGGAAAACAGTCTATTACTTTGGCCATAATCGATAATCAGTAGATTAATCGATTATTCTTGTGACCGATTATTTATTTATTTATTTTTCTGTACGTATACGCCCGATGGGCATTTACATTGAAATAAAATAAGTACCTAAATTTATCAAGCTACATTTCAAATAATAGATTTGTGTATTAAGATGATTTCTTTAAAAACAAGTTGTGAGAAGTTACAGAATATAATGTATCTATATAAAAAATGTACTTTGTATGGGAACTTTGCGATGCCAAAAGATCCCATGGAGGTCACCGATTGCGCTTTAAAGATGTCTGTAAACGCGATACGAAGACATTTCGCATAGACGCTGAAAATTGGGAAAATCACGCCAGGGACAGGATGACACACGACAGTCTCTGGCTGGAGAATTTGAGACTTAGAAGACAGCGAGAGCAGCAGCTACCAACTGGATCCCCCCCCCACAACCTGGAGGTGTGAGAGATGTGGTCGACTGTGTAGGTCTCGGATGGGACTTCACAGTCACCAGAGAAGCTGCTTTTCTCAGCTGCCTTCCTGATGAGTGCCGCACCTTATAAAATATGCCAGCAAGTTAAAAATCCATTAAAAATCCATTTTTATTAATTCGATTATCAGAATAACCGATAATGCGCCTCACTATTTGTGTTTCGTACGACAATTAATGAAATGTCGACCGGTCGTCAACATCAGCTTTCCTAAGCTCCGCTCTTGTGCCAAATTATTGGAAGTTAAAAACTCTGTCACGTGTCAGTTTCTTTATATATTTAGACGTCGTACGTTGAACTACTTTCATTACCCGTCTTATATAATAATGTTTGTATAATTTTCCCTACGAGAGAGCGGGGAAATAGTCGTGTAATTAGTTATATGGGGAGGAATATGGCTTTTGTTGTAATGGTATTACGGACGTAAAAGCTCGGGTTGCAGAGGCTTTGTAACGTTAATGCTCAAATCTGAAAACGTCTTGTAACAAAATATTATAATTATACCGAGTTCTCACCTACTCTCAAACGAAATATGTAATAAAACTAAAATTAAGATAAATAACGAGTTTTCTTCATGCTAAAAACGTTGTTAAAAATACAAAATTAAGCATTATTACTAGATATTGAATATTCAATAAAAAAAATCGATATAATTAAATGCTGAATAATAATAGCTGCAAAAGTTATCCGCAAAAGAGTAGGAAACAATGCCGCAGCTTTGTCACTGCTATAGGAATTTTGTTAACCGGATGCGTCTACTGAAGATTAATAGGTAATAATTAACTTGTTAAATTCCTCTATTTCGTTGTTCATAATAATAATTATCTGTGGCATGCTATTAACTTTTAACTCGGTAATCCCATTCAAAAGTCATGCGACAACTCCTTTCCTATGTATTTATTATGATTACCACATTTATACGTGGAAATATCTGCCTAATTATTCTACTCCAGTATCAGGGTAGCATAATTGCTAATGGATAAAATTAGTCATCACACACAGACGCGGGTAAAGCCACCCCACTTGAGACTTGTTTATCGCGCGCTAGTCAAATGAACGAGGGAGGAGAGGCTTGAAAACACTCACATCCGCTCGTTTTTGCGTTACTACCTCTAACAACTTTCTGCTCTCCTGTTTATAACTGGATTCGAATTTTGCCTCAGGCTTTTATAGCAGAAGATAAAAAAAACATAACAGTTCCCTTGTAACAGCTAACGTACCTACTAACTACCAACCCACACGTGCCCGTTTATAGTTTCAGCTTTCAGACATATTTCAAATTTAATAAAACTTCTCTAAAATCTCGCTCGGCAATTTTGTAAATTTGAAAATCTACGTATGGCTTTGAAAACCAATTTTTGTGTGAATTTTATTAAATTTGTAGACCATTACATACTAGGTATGATTCATAAAATTAGATTTGTTCTAAAAATTACAAATGCCACAAACAGCTGCCACAAACATAATGATTTAGCATTTTGGACAAAAAACGTTTCAATGGTATTTTTTTACGAAAATAAACTAAATCGAAAATAAACTTAATATTATAATAAACTGTACTTGGTATATTTAAATACTCGTACATGGAGTAACAAAACTCGTAGTACAACCCGAAAACTGGTGCATCAGAACTTAAAAAACTTTTTGAAGTGAAAACTTCTTTAGAATCGTTGGGAGTGATTTGAAACTCTAAGAAACGAAAAAGCGACACTAAAAACAGACAAACATATAGATCTATGGGATTTAGCCTGCGAGAGAATGAGATAGAACACAGTTTCCGCCGACTGACAGTAGTTCCATCTACCTCATCAGATACATCTACCAGTTGATCGCCGGCACCCCTTATACTTTTATATAGTGGAGGTCCTAGGCTATAAAAGAGAATTTGTTCTATTCATGTATCTGAAGAGGTAGATTCGACTCCCAAAATTTTGTAGCAAAACCGAGGGAGAAGGCGCCTTGACGCGGTATTTCACAGATATATTGATAAAATCGAAAACAATAACTTTTGTCTCATACTTTAGTTATCATAAGCCGCTCGTATCACTTGTAGAAATTGAAGACATGGATCATGAATAATAAAATAAAAAAAATTTATCAACTGGGTACCAATATTTTAAAATAAATAAATCCTATAATTATCCCACTCCTGATACTGCATTTATCTCATTCTCTCTCAGCTTAGTTTTATTAAGGTTTCACTTCTACCTGGTGTAAACTGCACACATGTTTCCAAATATGACGTAGGTATACCGCTTGTATGTACATCGAGTTTTGTTACACTGTGTATATGAGATGTGAAAGTCCTTTGAAGGAGCGGCAAGGATCATTAACTGCGAACAAACATTTTTCAAAATGCAGTTTTGAAGTAAATTCTACCGTCCCGTGGGGAAACGATGCCATTTTCATATAATTTTTTGTAGTATAATAATTATTATATCCTTAAATTAGCTACTACCACTACTTCTCTCCCTTATCCGCATCCAATGGTGCACAGGGCACTGCATTGTTACACCAAGTGCAGTGAATCTTGATCATGTGTTACATGAAAGTAAGATGATCAGTCGTACGCTTCAGTATCACGTATGCAATATTTTTAGATGAAAATTACATTCAAATAAATATTTCATAGGGAACCCATCGGGAATCAAACCCGTGAAAATAATTTGAAAATAAGAGCCAAAAAGAGTCAAAAAAATAGACTGTAGAGCTATATTCCTGGGATATAAATCAAGGACTACGATGTATAGAGTTATAACGATGATATGTTAAAGTTTTATTTTATTAAGATTTATTGTTCAATAGAGTGAAAACACAGCTAAACATCTTTTTAAAAATACAAACTTTGTGTCTATGTGTATAATAATGCACTGCACAAAATAATTTGTTTCGAGGATGATGCAATACTTGATGTTTTTATTCAAAAACTCTTATTTCTGAAATCATATTATAATGTTATGATGTATGCGGAATCCTAGTTACGATGGCGGAAGATGAATTAGGGCAGGTTAAATGTTGCAGAAAGTAGGGCAAAATAAAACAAATTATCTCGTATGAACACAAATGATATACTCGTACATCTACGTATTACAACAATTTGGGTGTGTTCAAATACTTGTACACAAATCTAGGTTTATCACATATGACGGGAGTAGGTATATATTTCATTTTTATATCTTAACTTCAACACAACTTTAATATCATAGATGTCGCTAGTTACGCGGAGCAGGTAACGGTGCCCTCTCTAAATGCTTCGATCAACATGGCCCTGGTCCAGGAGGCATGGAGGCGAGTAGTGCAGTCTATTCCTTGACAATTGGCGAATTATGACGCTCAGCATATGTAGAATGGTAGAAGAAGTAACGTAACGAATAAGAAGAATAATATAATCAACAGTCAGTCAGTCGATTTTTTTTAAGTACCTACCATATTTAAATGAATATTCTATATTGGCTCCATTAGTAGTCGAACCCGCGACCTTATGCAAGGTAGCTCAACGCACACCGCGCGATCCAATTCTTACTAAAGGCTAATATTATTATTGTACCACATAAAGGTCGCAAATCTTGTTATAGGCCCGTTAAATTTATTTTGATTCGAAATAGACGAATCGTTTTATCCTGGCCGCAGGAAGCGTGACACTGTGCCAAGTCAATGCTTATTCTGTTATAACAAACGTGTGTAATGCTAAGGATGGATTAAATATGTTAGCAGTTAATTTTAATGTTTTTAAATAGTATTATAATAAGATCGGTACCTACCAAAATTAATAAAAAAAGGTTGAAAATGTTGTTTATAAAAATTAGCTGGTAAAAGTTATAAGCATAAAAAATTGAAGAGTCATCGTCAGGCGTTTCCTAGTAGGTGATATAATTCGGTAAGAATCTCACTACCGATCATAAAGGTTTCTGCTAAAATGCTTAGCAATTTTCTCAATCGATGACAGAGAGTGTTCACATGTGAAGTGTCGTGCCATTTCACTATATACAAGTTCTGATAATTGGCAGATATGGTTATCAAACAAATACTAGGTGAAATGGGGAATGTTGTAATACATCAAGTGGAAACCAGCCAATGACAGGTCTTAAGTCCTGTAAACGCCTAGATATCCATATTTCCTTCCAAACTTCTCGTCTCTGTTAAGATGTCAAATTGTAAAAAAGTGTTGTTTTAAGTTTTTATTTGCTTTGAATAAAACAATTCAAGTAGTGTACTGTCATTCAGTTGAATATTATTTAAATGTCTTCATGAAATATTTGAAAGATCTTTTTATTTTACATATTTTTCAATATTCAAAGCAAGGTTAAATAATATATTAAAGAAATAACAAAACTTTATACTTGGGAACTTAAAACTTTTAATGGGCCGTTAAGTATGCATTTTCGACTTTATTAGATATTATACAGAAACAAGTAGGTTTATTCTAGAACAACTTAGGAATTTAAACCAACTGTTGATCTCATCGAACGAAATACCTTATAACGTTGCATATTTTTTAAATTCATAGTTGATTGTTGATTAGTTAATAACCAATATTTTGAAATATGATCATTCAAAAACATGGAAGGACGAAATAAAGAGTACTGCAGAATGGTATCTAGAAGCCCTTTGGATGATGGAATGGCTGTTGAAGTTTTTTTTTTGTTTTTTATAATCAAACAGTTTTTTTTTTATTTTTTTTTTTTTATTATTGTAAGAAATAATTTTTACAGTAGTCCTTATAAAACTAACAACAGTTTTGTCATAAGGTTCTACAGAAGAAGAGAAATAATAATAGCCTTCTCAAAAGTGAACTTAAGCCTTTTTAAAAAAATATTTTAACCACCTCAACAGGCCAGGTGGTCCAATTACAATAATTGGCACTTTACATGGGGTAGAAAACTGAACAATGTGTAATGTGTAATACATTAAACTGGATGGATGCAATCTTCGAACAAGAATTCCCTAGAAGGGACGTTTCCATTTAAAAAACAATTTTTTTTTAAATATACCTATCTGTATTTAATTTCATAACACCACTTATCAAATTCTACCGTCTAGAGACTCCAGCACTTAAGCCAATACACGAAACGTGTGACGTAGATGTCTAGTGATGACGTAGATGCCTATTGATGACGTAGTGGGTAACTAGACACCTAGACAACGTAGTATTTTTCAAGTGTGGAATGTCAGTTCTCTGTTTTTTTTTTTGAAGGATGCATTATTAAGTTGACGGCGCGACGCGACGCGCGACGCCGGCGTTTGGTTAAACTGACAGGTAATGCTTTTTTATGTAAATTATGCCTTTTGAAACGTTTAAAACTAATAATATATTTTCTAGCAGCTACATGTAACTTCTACAACTTCTTGTGCGCAAACATACGATAGAAACTTACAATTGCGCTTAAAAATATATACATATTGTGACAGACTTAACAGTTCTCTGATCAAAAAATTGTGCAGATTTCGGTCCCATGTTAAAGGGCCATTATACTGTGAAATAAGCTTTTCACTGTTGAATTTCTAAAGGATGACAATAATGAAAATATTTTTTTAAGTGAAAACATGTTTTAGACGACTATACACCATAATAAATATATTTTTTCAAGTGTCAAGTAAAAATAAGATGATGCAAACACACATCTAGTCGATATCTAAAATGTGTGAAAAAATCATTGCTCTAATGTTAATTTCTAGGGATATATTCGAGAAATACGCTTCGTGTGTTGGAATATGCTCTTAAACACTGAATCTTGTAACTGGCCAACAAAGTCGGATATCTGGCGAGCCTCTGAGTCCAAAAATATATCTTTTAACACATCCATCGCATGTGATCTAAATTTGTCGCGTATCCATGTCGATTCCTGAGGACTCGCGTTCGACATTCCTCGTATACATAGCTGTCGGTCAGATCGCCAGATGGGGCCTGTTGTTGTCGCATTCGATTTATCGACTCTATTTTGGGAATATTGTCATCAAAGCGTGCAAAAATACCGTGGAAATCAGTGGGATTCTTTGTTCGACACCGGCACATTTTTCAGTTGTGCATAAAGTCGATTGATTTGTGTTTTAGTAAATAATTTCGAAGTGATATTGCAACAAAGATTTAGTAGAATGTACGAAGGTACTAAATGAAGGTAATGTGGGAAGTTTATCAGGAATTCACGGGGCTTATGACAAGTTATATGCATGTTACGAGCAACCGTGGTGAAAGAAGAAGAATATGTTACACAGTACAGCGTATAAAGCAATCACTTAACCTAACCCATAACGGGTCACAATTTTCTCCTATGTTTGTATTATATGTTTGTGTCCCCTTTGTATTTATTTATGTATCAATTTCTTAACTAAATACTGCTTTAAAACTGTTTAGCAGTTTAGCGGGAATTCAACCTTATATATATGTACAAATAAAATAAAAATAACCTTTTAGAAGAATTTGGACGTAAGTATCCAAAATATTAATACTGTGTGTCGAAAATTAATAATTTTTAAAATGGCATTAAAAAAAATTAAATTCAATAGCGTTTTCTATGAATATCAGGATCTTAGTTTTTTTTTTTACAACTAAAGGGATATTTTAAGTGTTATCAAGGACAACAAAACTCAACAAAAATACTATTCGCGAATTTCACTTTATTTTAATAATTAAGTAGATACTGTGAAAATATGACTGACCTCAGAAACAATGGGAAGTTTATTAAAATAATTAAGATGGACGCAGATTGTTCAGACTTTTATTTTGTATTCTGCTTTCACTTTAAGTTTCCATTTTGTAATCGTCAATTTAAGTTTTCAAAAAGGTTGATTTGGTGGAAAATGCTTTTGGTATTATTTTAACGTCAGTAGAAGTACGTAAACTCGCCTTTTGAATACGAAATAAACAGTAAGAAATTAGAGTTTTTCAATTAAAGATATTAAAAAAATTTAAAACTTTGGGTAGATGAAATTAATAATCGTTAGTAATAAAATAAAGTTAATCGTAATGATTAATTTCTCCCATAAAACGGGGATACAACTAACTACCCCTCATCATTGTAGAAATATCGCATCTAAGGATTCAGTACCAGGAGATCATAAAATTTCATGGATGCCTTTGGAAAACATTGGTCTTGATCGTAAAAAGCGCCTATGATCGTTCCTTAGTCAGATCGCGTTCTCGAATAAAACTAAAGTCCTATTCAGGGTCGATAGCTGAATTAAATTTAATCCCGTTTTCGATTGAACGGACAAGATGAAGTATTCTTAATCACGTGAAAAACTCGTTTCTATCGCGTCTTATTTATAGTTTCCTGATACATTCGTTTTGCACTCGGGCGATTTGTTCAACCGGATTACACTCGTTGGGAAAATCTTCGAAGGAAATTTAGAGATTTTTCATGCAGAACAGTAAAACTATAAATTGGGTTGTACAATCAGCAGTTTTTTCATACTTAAACTTGAAAACGCGTTCTTCTTTTATTTGCTAAGAGAATGATTTAATACAAAAATACCTATGATGATACCTAAAAATTTGAACATGAGTGTGTATTATTATGGATAATTTATATGGCACCGTTTTCGTATAAATATACCTCAAGGGCGCTATTACTGGGAGATAAGTATGCAGTTTCAACTGCAACTTGAAAGCTGACTAATTTCCTAATTTCAGTAGCCGTTAAAATATAATTCCAAATGTTCCGGTTATTTAACTCCCCTAGAACGAATCTGTCGTTACGATATTAGAAGAATGTTCGCCAAATGTTTGGAACTAACAGGGAGGCAGAAAGTTTAAGTATGCGTGACCTTTCTATATCGAGACCATCCAACTTACGGCAGAGAATCATAGAACAAGGGGCTGAGAATAGAACATTCTTTGTACGATAAACGATAACAAAGACAAACTTTAAGATAGAATATTATTGTTTATAACACAAACATATTTATATTGTAACGACTGTTTAGTACAACATATCGAACTGGGGATCAAACAATGATGTTAATTTTAACAAATCATTATTTCTAACTTTACCTGTCAATCATTTTTAAATTTGTTGTCTGTTAGTGTCAAAAAACACGGTTCCATAAGTTTTTGATTACTGATATGATAAAAAAAACACTTGGTCAATCAATTGCAGGAAACACACAATTCCTTTCGTATTTTTTTTTTTCTCACACCTTTTTTACACCATCTTCACAAATAAAATTATGATGTTATCTCAAAGATTCCATTGAATTAATATTTCATTGTATTTATTTATTTATTCCATCGTTACTCCACGTGCAACTCAAATACACATGGCCGCGTTAACAGGACTACATAAATATGAGGAGATCTTTATTTACCCTTTTCTTTACACAACAAACCGTCGGCGTCGCGTCGTATGCAATCTGCTCCCAGGCGATTTACGCAGACTCCTGAGCACTTGTGTGCTCCGGGCTGACATTCCGACAGGATTGTTCGTCCAAATACCATCCGGGAAAGCTATTGTGTGCTAACTAATTTACTCTCTACTGATCATGTTCTCCCGATACAATCCGTTTTGGGGGAGCCAATTTCTCTATATCCGGGGTTAGAAGCGCAATCCACATACGATTCAATACTAAAGCAATCCAATTATTTTCACTCAAAATTAGTTCGATATAGACACTTTTAGTAGCGATGTCATATTTCTTTGCGTTATTTTATATTGCTAAGAAATGTAAATTTATTAAGAAAGTAAACATATTCAAAATTACACAAAATACGAATATTAAATCTAATACCTACAATTATTACTTATTTTTAAGTACATGTAGAATATTTATGCCTTCTATTTCTAAAATAATAAATATTAATATTTTAAGTATGAATAAAATCCCCATTTCACGTGAACTAAATGAGGTGACAATTATTTAGAAAGTAATGAGGGCGTATCAACAACTTTACCAGCGAGCATTATACCCCAATCAATTTTATACGTATCCACGGAACTGGATATTTTCACTCTTCCAAATACTTATTTCATCGATAGCCAACCATTTGAATGCAAATTTGAAAAGTGTATTCACCGAAACTCTTTCATGTTTTTTTAACTTCAATGGGTCGTGTCAATTAGATTTTTTATACCGACTCAAAGCGTCGGTCGTTGTGAAAGGACTGACTTTTTGATCAGTAGCATTCAGTCGCGAAATTCTATGGAAAAGAATATTGATAGAAACGCGGAAAGAGTACAAAGGAAAATGCTGAGATATGAAAGGCACTTTATCAAGTGACGATATTCTTGTACCTTCGCACTTAATGCAGACGTCCTTGTTATACAGGAAAATAAATTATCAATACCTGATTTAAGTGTATGAACGAGCACTCCTTTGTCGGGTTGATCAGGCAGTTTGCGCAAACAAGGAATTCAACAGAATTTAGTAATACGACCATTCCAGTAGCGTAAATTGCTTTACCCTCCAAATGACATCTGCGGGCCATAAAACAAGTCGACGTTACAAGTAATGACGACTTTACGATACCTTAGCAGGCTGTCATAAAACTGTTTAAAGGGTTGAGTTAATTTTCTAGATTTCGTACAGATTCTCGCATCGTGTTCACCTGGCATCAGCGTGTATTTCGTGGGCACTTGAGGGTTTATGGCAAATAAATAAAGGGACTAGGAAGCGCCGTAAAACATATCACAAATGGGATCAGCTAGTACCAGGAGCGCACGCAGAGCGAAAGGATATATTATTATTTTTAAACTTAACTAGCCACATTACGATTATGCGCGGGATCCGAGGATCCCATATAATGTTCAAACACATTGCTTGACCCTTCGATATCCGCACAACATAATAAACATTTGCAATTCAATTCATTATTTATAAGGTCGGCGGGATTGTCGCGTCGGGTGATTTTATTTCCTCTTTATTTTATCGAAGCGCGGGAAAATCGCCCTCGGCATAATAATACGAGTCCACAAACTGCGCACTTATCTCAATCCCCAAAAGTCCAACCCACAATAACCGACATCAGTTATTACCCTACATCTGGGCCGCAATAACCGCCCCGAAAGTTCTGGCTCTCACCCGATCCGTTTCTGATACCCCGATACTCCCGGCGGAGGTGAGGGGCCCGGGCGCCAGGACTAGCCTAGACCAGCGGAATATGAATAAATAATTCACCAGGACTCCCGCTGGTCTCCTAATAACAATATTTGATTACGGGTCAGGCTAGCCACCAAATATTGAAATCTGAATAGAGTTATCAAAAAGCTATATGACGTCCCCATTATCATGGAGGGGATAGAGGGTAAATATTTAATATCTTAAAACACAATGGTTTACGTGGATTCGATCTACTACACTCTTGAGGATTTTACATTTCAAAACCTCCAGAATACTTTATTGATCCCGTCGTCTAAAAAATATTCAATTCGACGAAAAACCATCAAAGTTATAACTACCTACCTTACCTACTTACTTCAATGGTACAATACGAGAAAACGGAAATTAATAAGCTGTCAGTCAATCAAACATTTCAAAAGTTTGTCCATAATATTTTATAGATCCCTATCTGTATCCATCAAATTATTGTTATACTCGTAATAAATCATTATCCGGTGGCCTCCGTAGCATAATGAATAAGGCTGCACCCATGACACGGAGTTTCTTGATTCAAATCCCGGTAAGATCACAATTTTTTTTAAATAATCTCAATTGCTGAGGTGGACAAATAAATTAGTAAAAACTAAATTGATTAATTTTACTATTCGCTTTGTATTGGATGGCTCGGCTATTTACAGATTTTTAAATATATTTCTACTATTTTACGAAGGATCAGGTTCTTGGCGTCCAGTGCGTCCACTGTTAATAATCCGTTCGCAGTTTGCGTGAGAACTTAGGGATATTGACCTGACTTAGTAGGATGCACCTAAACGGGCGGCCGATTGCTGGCCTTGGAGGCAGTTTGTGGAATAGAAAAACACATAGGGAGCGAATGTGGAATGAAGATAATGATTTTCAATATTTTAATACTAACTTCTAAACTAACCATCATGCCATTTCCCCAAAGTGGTAGGCAGAGAGGATAGAACGCCATACCACTCTGTCCTGGCACACTTCTCTCTGCTTCCTCCACATTCATACATCTTCTCATGCACGCACGTCGATTATTCCGATTTCTTACATGCCCACTTTCAAGCACTTGTTTTACTTGATCATGCCATGTCTTTCTCGGCCTTCCTCGACTTCTACATCCAGGCACAGTAGCATCATATATTTTTTTAGCCGTTCTTTCATCATCCATTCGCTCTACATGACCGAACCATCGTAAAAGACCTTTCTTTATTTTGTTGATAAGGCTTATATCAGCCTTGCACTCTGCTCTAATTTCGACATTTAAAGCTTTTTAAAGGTTTTCAAAAGATGTACCATTCTGCATCAAAGTTTGTTTTCCGTGTTATTTTTATCTAAATCTCCGGGTCGTGATCATGAAAAATACGTTAACAAACCTTCAATAAAGGGCGACATATTAGATACGTATTTTACCCATCAAACAAGTTAAAGAAGAATTTATCTCCGCAGCACTTAGGGTTCTTTTAGTGCCATTACAGAATCCGGTTCACCTAAACTCACCCACGCGTGTGATTCTTAAAGTGTCCTTAAATTTCCATTCGAATGGAAGAAATATTATTTCCCCCGCCCTTAAGCGACATACAAGTGTTCTATTTGTGTACGTGTGTTGGTGTGTTGGTGTCGAGGTGTTAGGAATAGGTAGGAAGAGAAGGAAAGTTCAACACACTCCATTAAAAAAAAAAACAATAGTTTTTATCATAAAAATCGTCCAATAATCCAAGAAAAAAACAAAAAAGGTTTCACCGCATCCGCGGCATCTGCAGACTGGTTTAAAGCAATCTAAGTTTAATTGTAGTCCAGTTAATTTTTTTGATGCATCACTCATGAAAACACTGTCTTAAGCAAAAATGGTTTCAAAAAACGTGCAAGTTATTAATGTTTGTTCTTAAATAACAATAATATTTTACCCAAAAAAAAATTACTGATAAACTTGAATATTTCAAGTTCAGAAAACGAAGCAAACGTCTTGAATTTTTGAAACCGATATTTCAAACACTTTTGACGACTTTTATAAAGAATCTCTACAAAAATACATAACATTATATTATTTTGTATTACTTTATAAATTACTGCTAATTTATATCTACTATTGATACCAGGAGTGTATAAACATGAATTGATTGAAAAGATTATGCATCTAATTTGCGGTTACTAACCCTCGCATAAAAAGGGGAGAATCAATGCACGTGTCAACTCCTAGTGGCCCATAAAAGGACCGTAACCGGTTGTAAAGTTCACTCGGAACGACAAAGAAATGGGCTCTCGTAAAATTAGTCAAGTCACGTCTCTGCTTAACAAAAGGTGTTAAAAGCTTCAATGGGGGTGTAAAAACTGCGAGAACACAATACACAGCGAAAAAACTTAATCGTGGGGAATACGCCACACGAATTGTACGCCAAAGGAATGAAATATTAAATAAAACATGCAAGCACTGGCTAGACAGCGCTAAGCTATTGAAAAGGACTAAAAAGGGACTCAAATATGGAATTATTATCAATTAATCAATTTTCAATGATATTCATCTTTTAGAGCACATTAAGTATTTTTATTAATTATCCTCAGTACGAGTGTCCATTATAAATATGCTACGACGCAAAGGTGGAAAGAAAAAGTGACTAAGCGATATAATATCTGGTCTCCTAGAGAGAGCCGTCTGTTGCCTGCAGTTACGAAGTCATCCATTGTCCACTAAGGAACCCAACGTCCTTAAACTAATATTTATGTAAAACAACGTTTTAGGTGAGTTGAGTGTTGAGGTTGTTTAGAGATATTGAAAAATCCTTAATAATAATAATAATAACGCCAATTTATGTAGCGCCGTTTTTTATGACATATCATCTCAATGGCGCTTCGAAACTTAGCTCTAATAGGGTTATACAAAACGGAAAAAGAAAGGTGAAGAACGAACAATAATACGGATCCTAAAGCTACAATAACATTATTATTTCTCCTTACTAAAAAGTCGCTTTTTTTAAGATGTGTACACTTTCACTTACGATTGTACTATTATCCACCTACCAATTACATAGGTACCTAAAACTTTACTAGAACCTCTTCATCGCTACTAAAATATCAATATTAGTAATGTATTAATTTATTTATTAATTTATTAATTTACTCATTCATTTATTAATTTATTCATTAGTTTATCAATTTATTCATTAATTTATTAATTTGTTCATTAATTTATTGATTTATTTAACCACCTTAACAGGACAGGACGCCCAATTACAGAGTGGAACAGCGTCATAAACACCCAGGAACCGAACCCGGAACCTTCGTATCTTGATTCCATCGTCTTGTCATTACGCTACGGAGGCCGCCAATAATAATCACAGCCTGAATATTAAAAGATAATTAGCGGCTCTTATTCTTGTATACGTACTTAAATAATTGTTTTTTTCTAGTTTAAATGAACAAAAAACCCGTCAATGGATTTTATATGTTTTTAAGCATTAGAGTTTTACCACTAGAATTCCAATCTTTTACTGGTCATTAAAAGTTTTAATGCCTTTATATATAAAGACATACGATTATGTAGTTAGGTTTGAAATTAGCTCTTAGCAATATGTTACTACAGCCAGAATTTAAAGTATAATTACTTCATACAAAAAATAATGTAATTCTGATTATTTTTTAATACAATGTAACTAATGCTGATGCGTAATATTTCATTCATCCCAAGTATATTTATTAAAATTGTAACAATTAAGATGAATAATTAATCATTAATGAATTATTCATAGTAATATTTTAAGTAACAGTTTACAGTATATTATGCTATAAATAATAATATCGAGTGTGAGGTGGATCGCCTTTTTAGGGAACACAGAGGTGGCGTAACGTACACAGCAGCCCTCGGTACATCTACTGTCATCCGACGAGGCATCCAGGGCACACAAGGCAACAGGTTCTTTACGGGACGTGGACTTGACTCAGAAGGATGCGCTGGAGCTGCCGGCCGATCGCTAACCTTGGAGGCAGTTTGTAGAATCCATATTCTTCACATAGGGAGCAGATATGGAATGATGATGATGATACTGTAACTATGTGCAAACAAGTAAACGATTATTAATTTTATAAAATATTTTTATAACAATATTCATTATCAAGATTCACTGCACTTGGTGTACCAATGCAGTGCCCTATGCACCATTAGACAAGGTACGAATAAAGAGGGGTAATAAGTACAAATTACAAAAATATTTTTTATCCGGATATCAGATAGGCGAGAAGGTGGAAACATTAATAAGCCTTTTTGTCCAGAAGACGCCACCCCTTACAGATATTGATGATGAATTAAATTGCTCATTTAGGGCCAATGAGCCAGAAAACAGTATGTCAGCATACTCGACTGATCCCATTGATGGAGGTTCAAATCTCCCTTGTACCTTGGCTCTTTATTCTGTATTAAAAATCATTCATTTGTGCAAGTATGTAAATATTTTAGATTAGATTAAAAAACACATTATTGTTTTAAATTGGTATACTGTCGGTATACTTAGTCGTTTACCGATTTACAAAATTATTTCAGCGACGAAAACTACGATTTATAAGTAATAAATAAGAACCGTTTGACGAAAACTTTTTTTGTGAATTAAAATCTATGTTTGATTGTTGTCAACTAACAAATTTAATAAGTAACGAGTTACTCGTAGTAATGCACTATTTTACTGTAGCCAATCATCGACCAATTACAGTGCTAACTCACCGATACGAAGAATGCACGCACTGGCTAGCAAGTAAACTAATAATATTGATGTTTTCAACACAAATCTAGTGCATTTTAGGGAACAATGTCTGGATGCCATCTCTGGCGGCAATGAATACTACCTACTGTGTAATCATTTAAAAATTTCGATGTAAAAGCCTTATGGGCATAAAAACAATAAAAGAAATAAATAAAAGCATTTGAAATATATGCGATTCAATGCTAAATATTTCCTATGACTTAATAAATAATCAGTTCCAAGTGAAAAGTGGCACATTTAGACCCTAAGAGGTTTGACATCACTTATTCCACTTGACTTCTCAAATAGTCTACAATGAAAATATCTAATAGTTCATAATATAAGGTCTTAGGGATGCCAATCTGGAGATAGCGCCATATTAGGGCCACGAAATCACTCAATTAGGTAAAGGTTAATCAATATCTTCGATTACGTCACATGGAAATTAATGACATAATGAAAATTAACGACAGAAATATTAGATTATACAATAAACAGGTATTTAATACATACGAAACAAATTATATTAAATATATAAAAATATTATAATAAAATGAAACGGTTCCACGTTATTTTTTTGAATTATTTTTTTAATGTAAATTCTGCTATATACATATTTATACATGAATATAGACAACGCAACGGTTAGTTTTTTCATAATATGCTTAAAAATTTTATTTTTTATTTTTTTTCAAATTATATATAATAAAATCTAACAAACAGATAAAATTTGTATGTAATGTCTAATGCGTTTCTGATCATCTTACCTTCATGTAATAAAATGATCAAGATACACTGCACTTGGTGTACCGATGCAGTGCCCTATGCACCATTTTTTTTTTTTTTTTTTTTTTATATATACATAAAAGAAAAACAATACATGTCCTACTGAGTTGCCTACTGCAACTCGTCAGTAGGTGCATAAATACAAATTCAACTAAAAATAAAAGTACCGTAAACAATACATACCCCAGCGCACAAAAAAATTAAAATACATTTAAATAAAAATACAAATCTAAAACTCAATTGGGTGAGGATAAGAGAAAGTAGTAGTAGTAGTAGACGTTATGTTTTTGTGAAATCCATATGCCCCATATAGGGAGCGGACATGGGATGATAATTTACCAATACCTTCCTACTTCAAAAATTGAATTTTTCATATCATAATTCGAAATTATAAAAATTTGTATCCAATCAGTTCAGAATATTTTATAGTTTAAGTATTCAATCGAAGCCCATAGATATGTAGGTACATACCATTCTCTAAAATACAAAAAAACATTAGGCATATTATCACCTTTATGTTATGTTAATAAAAAACAAAAAAGACAAGTAACACAATGGAACATCGTTACAAAGGACCCATATAAATTTAAATACAAAATCATTGTTCCCAGGATCGCATCTTGACAGGTCCTATTATCGATTTAACTATAACAAACTGCTCTCATCAACCGCGATTATATTATCGTGTTCGATAGGATCATTAAACATCTATAAAACATTTATTAACGTCCGTAAAATAACAAAAGAAATCAATAGGAGATTTGAAAACAAATAGGTAGTTTTTATTATTTGAATCAATGAGGTAAACTTTTTAATAATTTGTGGCGTTTTAGCTTTTCTGTCAATTTTAATATATTTTATATTCAGTTTTTCAACAACGTGTCAAGTATTTAAGTGAACGAAATATAAAAAGTAACATTTCTTAAAATCATACTGCACTCACCACGATTTGGAATTAAAGTGTTGTTATCATTATTATAATATTGTGACATAACGTACGAAATCCGCCTTTATATACGCCTGCATCACATCTGTTCTCCTCTATAGCTGCTAATCATGGCACCTAACCAGGACCCAAAATAGCAGACTTCTGCGTTTTGAGAATAGGTGTCTTAGAATATTAGGTGTGCGGTGGTTTGACTTTGTATGGAACACAGAAGTGAGACAACAGACACAACTTGGTATCCAGCGAAGGCTTATTGACTGGCTAGGCCCGCTAGGCCATATATTCTATGTATACCTCCCGAGAGCCTTAACCATGCTTGCCTCTTTAACAAGGCATCAGGTTCTCGGCGTCCTGGTCGTCCACTGTTGACAATTCGTCGGCAGTTAGAGTCGGCAGAGCTGCGGGACGTGCACTTGACTTGGGAGGATGCACGGGAGCTGGCGGCCGATCGCTTGGCCTGGAGGCAGTTTGTGGAATCCACATCCTCCACATAGGGAGCGGATATGGAATGATGATAATGATGATGAATATATGAAATGCAGAAAATAATGAAGATACATAAGTACTGGTAAACTTTATTAATAAACTTTCGTTTTTTTTAAATTTCGTGCCCTTTTCATCACCAGGAGTACATAAGGGAAAAGAGTAGGAGTAAGCATTCTTTTAGGTGTCTTGAAATTATTATTCAACACGCGCCTAATGGTAACAAGATTATAAACAAAGGATGATTTAAATTATTATAATTCTTATTATTGTGAAGGGACCCCCTCCCTATTATGTTTATGGGGTGTCAAAAAGGTAATCATTTGTAAATTCAAGCCCTAGGACTCGGAACCACCATTTAAATTTTACGTCTATCTTGATTTATTTCGAACCCTTAGTAACCTGTTTTCAGATAAGTTGCATATCCTCAGTGGCTCCCAATATTAATTTTCATTCATTTTTTTAAATGAACAATAAACATTAATTTTTTTTAATTATTTATTCGAAAACCAACAGATTTACAAGCATTTATTAACAATAAAATAAATCAAGTAGATCCTAAGTACGTCCTAAATTAATGAAATTAAGGATTTTTATATTTCTAACAGTTTTTTTTTATTTATTCAACTCAACAGACCAGGATAGGAGGCCCAATGACAGATGAGAACAACGTCATAAACACCCAGGCTTGTCGGGAATTGAACTGAGAACTCCC
Source organism: Micrasema minimum (assembly GCA_022494985.1). Lineage (NCBI taxonomy): Eukaryota > Metazoa > Arthropoda > Insecta > Trichoptera > Brachycentridae > Micrasema > Micrasema minimum. The sequence goes on from JAGVSP010004547.1 coordinate 39,915, forward strand.
ATATCGTGAGTCCAGCATCTAAGCCATTACGCTACGGAGGCCGTCGATACCCATATTATATACTTTCATTTTTTAGATATTTTCCATCAGTTGCGTATAACCAGGAAATAACCATGTCAGATAGAAGAAAACAATCTGTGAACCTTATCCGAAGTTCACGACTTCGGAAAATTATGTTTAAATAACTAACCTTTGCGTCATTTTTTGAAGGGGTAGTCAGAAAGGGTAAAACGCCACCCCACTCCGCCCTAAAATACTTAATCATATATTTATTGTTTATTTTCCTATATGATCCAATGAATTTTCAAGTCCCAAAATATACTTAAACTAACTATAAGTACTTTGTTATTTCATTTTATTTTATTATTTGAAACGTGATATTGAAGTATAGAGGTCAAATGTCTAGACACGACAATGTTATTTTTAATCATAAAAACTCTTTCTTATTAACTCAAAAATACATGTCATGCAGTACCAACATAATTATGTTTAATTCGAATTGATAAACGAATTTGTTTTTAAACCGTACTAACCTAAAAACTCAAAAACCATACTTAAAAAATCTTGTTTTATCAAATAATTGAGTAATTCATAATTACGAATACAAATCTTACGTTTGTTTAATCATTTTTTTTTTATTTAGCAAATTTCCTTTTTATGAATATTTAAATACAAACATTGGTTTTAAAATTAGGGGCATGAGAAGACGCACGATAGTTGGTAGCTGTTCTCTTAGTTTGGAGACAGTTTGTGGAATCCATATGCTCCTCATGGGGAGCGGATATGGTGTGATAATGATGATAATATTTAGACAAGATGTACTTTAGACACAATAGAGTTATATTACTCTCTTTAGGCATAAATTGAACATGTTTGGAGAGCGCGCTTTTGCGGTTGCGGGCCCTGTGGCTTGGAATGCTCTCCCACCAGAAGTGCGCAACTGTGAGAGTGAAGTGATGTTTCGAAAGAAACTTAAGACTTATATGTTCTCAAAATCTTTTGATTAATTTTGATAATGGTATTTTCCACTCAGAAATTGAGTTTTCACTCACTTTAAATTTCCCGAGCCGTTAATTAAATATTTAAAGCGCCCTTGAGGTATATTTATACGGAAACGGCGCTATATGAATTATCCATAATAATAATAATAATAATAATAATTGACACTTTGGAGTGATCTATGGCATAAAATCACCACCCATTCCGAATAGTCGCTTGCGATTCGATACTTGAGTATGTCATTGGTGTATGTGCGATGGTTTGACGTTGTAAGGAACACAGAAGTGAGGCAACAGACACAGCAACCCTTGATATCTACTGTCATCCAGCGAAGGCGTTTCGGCTGGCTAGGCCATATACCACGTATGCCTCTCGAGAGCCTTAACCATGCTTTACTATTTTACAAGGCATCAGGCTCTCGGCGTCCTGGTCGTCCACTGTTGACAATTCGACATGGGAGGATGCACGGGAGCTGGCGGCCGATCGCGGCAGTTTGTGGAATCCATATGCTCCACACAAGGAGCGGATATGGTATGATGATGATGATGATAATTAATAGCAAACGTAATGTTATAATTACGCTCTCTAGCGGCATTCTTTATTGTGTATCTTCACTACGATTACTTAGAAACAAATTTCAATTATAAAGTATTTAGTCCGGGTTTACATTAATATCAACTCCCGTACGTTAACTGCTTTCTATCACGCAGCTTGTTATGGTGTATTTTATTACTATACTTGAACATGAAATTTCGTAAACACATTAGAGTATAATCGACATACTATAAGCGTAACAAATTATCTAACAAACTTACCCTCGTGTCAACATTAAAAGTCCGGAAAATAATTAATTATAGGTTCCTTAAGAGGCGCTTATATTTATGTTGCGTTATAGCTGAAATAAGTGTTAAGATATAAAAATATATTATATACTTTGGTATTTACACAATGAATAATAGATTTAGTAGAAAGCTATTAACTTATTTGTTCTATTTAGTAGAAAGATTTAGTAGAAAGCTATTAACTTATTTATTCATTAATAAGAAGCAAACTAGAGTATGGATGTAATATCTGGAGTCCACATTACTTGAAATATGATAACCTTGTTGAATCAGTTCAGAGAAAAATGCTCAAGTTGTTGTCATTTAAGTGTGGATTGCGTGGCCATCTCCGTTCTTATGAGAGTCAACTTGAATACTTTAATATCTTACCTCTGAAAACGAGGAGATGTTTGTCTGATCTGGTATGCCTCCATAAAATTATTAATGGTGATCTAGATACTGAAAAATGCATGGATTCATCACAAATTAATGTACCGAATGCGCGGTTAAGACGCCATAAAACATTTTTTGTTGCACTTACTAATAATAATATGGCATATTTTTAACCCCTTATTGCGCATGTGTAGGTTGTATAATAAAATTGAATGTAATCAAATTGATATTTTTGTAAATAATCTAACCTATTTTAGAACCACATGTTTAGAATTATTGTTAGTAGATACATAATAATATAGTAAAAATATTTCTTATATAAAGATATTGATTATTGTTTATATGTATTATATATTATGTACGCATGTATATATTTTATTTTTATTACTTTTATAATTGTTTTTCTTCTTAGTTTTTATATGCATAATTATAGAGCCTATTTTTTTTTATTGTAAATATTTTTAATAATTTTGTAATAAATATCATTTTCACTTGTATATATGTAACTGGAACATTCACACCTGTGAATGTTCTGTATATGTACAGAAAATAAAATAAATAAATAAATAAATTTGTCTTTTTCGAAGTTTGAGTATTAAGTAATATTAGACACATGGTGGAAATACATAGCTGCTTGCAATTCGAATTTATCTATTATTTTGATATACACCGTGATTCAATGCTCATGGTATTCTGAGAATCAATTAATTTTTTA
>JAGVSP010004548.1:0-15488 GCA_022494985.1 Micrasema minimum
ATTTTTTTAAAAATTTTTAAAAACTAATTAATTACGACTGAAAAATATACACCTTTTTTTAATTATTTTTCGTTAGAAGTTAAAAAATTATAAAAAATGTAGCTTTTTAAAAGTTGCGCTTATAAAAAAAAAATTTTATTTTAAAAAATTCATTTTGTCAATTTTGCGTTATAAAATTTGTAGTCAACATCAATTCATTAAATTTTCGAAGAAAAAAAGGATAACAAAACGTTCTTATATTTTACCCATTATCCAGCAAAATTTGTTGTTTTGGCATTTCTTAAAATTTAAAAAGGGGAAACAAAATTTTTTTTAAATTCTTTTACAACAAAGTAAAAACATTCTCCCCTTTTATCTCAGCTTAACTCGCTTGGCAGTTATGGGTTTTAACATAATTTTACGACTTTTTTTGTGGCGCATTTGTTAAAACTTTTAAAAACTCTTATTGAGAACGGGGAAAACCCACTGAAACCCATAAACTCCCCTTTCCTCGAAAGGGGATGATGTGAGCAGTATAAAAAAAGGATGCTCCTATGTATTTTACCCGCTCGCCCCGGGGCCTAACAAGATTATTACCTTACCTTTTGATATGACTTTTTACGCCGCATTACGTACCTACGTAAAATGGCAGATGTTTTGATATATTTGTACTATTATTACTACTTTTCCTTAGCCGCATTAATAATGCATAAGACACTGAATTGGTACACTAAACGCAGTTTATCTTTATCTCTGTTGTTTGAGCAGAGAAAAATACATATAAGTAAAATGTAATTTAGAAAAAATTTGGTTTCTCTGAAATCAATGATAAATAATTTGTAATACTTTACTCCGTATTCGTCTTGTTAAAAAATGCCGTATTAACTAATAAGAACCTAATTTTTTTACGATTGTTAATTGTTAATATTCTTAAATCCGAATCGGTTATCGAGAATAATTTCTATTATCGATCAACTGACGAGTATTGTTAATATGTTTACGATTGTTTATTTTAGAAAGTAGTTAGTAATGTTTTTCCCTTCCGTTTTCATTTCAGTACTCTTCAAGTTTCATATTATTACTAACACTAGGTGCAATAAATCGTTATTTTGGTGTAAGTAAATCATCATGATAGGCCTTAAATTTTGTATAAATGAAGGCGCGGTTTTAAAATGGTATAAAACGAGTTTAAGATTGAAAATTGCAACGATTGGGAGGGCTCATTTCCCAACCGCTCTTTATTTTTATTTTAAATGTAATATGTGAAGGTTAATTAAATGTAATAACCTTAGCTAATTAGTTTTCACGTTGAAGAACTAATTTTTTTTGAAATGCAAAGATATTAAAATAAAGTTTTTGCAATAATGTTATCTTCCCGAGTAATACAAAGCTAATACTTCAACCATCTACCCATTCATATAAACCTATATCACTAGTTTTTACCTTCAACTCAAGGTTAGACCTGTAAATCTTGACCTTGATATGATCATAAAATTTGATTGATGGACATGTGTTTTTTATAGATCCGTGGATCTTACGTAAGTGTTTGCGATGTAATCGATGAAATATGGGCACAAAAAGTTTCATCTTTTAAGTTCGATTGTTTCCACACGTTTGCTTTGTGAAGATTCTCACAGCCCATCCTAACCTCACGTTGCGAGAAACAAGAACATATTATTGTAAAACTGAACTGTACACGAGGATTTCCTGTAAATCAGAGTTTCAAACTGTGAACACATAAAATGTAGATAATTCAGAAGGGTATGATAAAAAAAGTAAGCATGCCTTGTTTCATTATAGAAAATAAATTTTAGAAATGTCAAGAGGAACATTTAAATATTTTCATATAATTTAAAACTTCCAGCCCTTGGTTTTATTCATCTTTTTCAACAGCTTATTATTTATATTCAACGAAATTTAGACGCTTTCTAACATTCCTGTCCTTATGGCCATGATGGTGCTAATCAGCACCTAATGTGATAGGAACTAAGTTCACTGGTACTATGTAATTTAGATTTTTACTGCGCGAAGCAGGGATGACCAGTCTCACGCTTCAGTGTCAGTGAAAAATAATATTAAATATGAAATAAATTATGAAAAAGTAATGCGAAAAAACTTAACTCATTATTTATTTTCATCGTCGTTTCGGTTTATTTTATTCGTGATACTTAATGTATTTCACTCCTATTTTTAATCCATAAAAGATGAATTCGAGTTAATTACATAGTATTTCTATTTTCCATCTTCAGGGTGGTTATATCTTCATGAAAATGGTTATATCTTCATGCATAAACATTAATGACTCAATAAAGATTATCGAGAAATTTTAATGGTTTAACTAATTATTATCTTATTTTATTATGTAGTATAAAGATCTATCTTTCTGAATATGGGTAATTAAAAATCTAGGTAGGATATTACTGGATTTCTTTAATAGTTTTATTTTCCATCAGTGAATTTCGCGGCGAGACTTTTTTTTTCTGCATTTCTTTGGGATGACTGCATTATTCTGTTAATTAGTTGTAAAGGAAGAAATAAGACGTTACTAAAACTCGACTTATAACAACGTACATAACACTTTTATAAACTTCATACTTAAAGTAGCATCTAAAAACAATTTTACACTCATTCCAAGAATCGAATTTGATTGGAAAATCTAATAATACTTTAAGTTGAAGTAAAGAATTTTTGGCCTCAACTTCAGAGCTTTTGTAACGCTTATAAAAATATGAATCTTTTAAGGCTCTTCGTGTACATCCAAATAATATCGTTTTGAAACGACATGAATTTAACTAACTAACCATCACGGCATTTCCCCGAAGGGGTAGGCAGAGAGGATAGAACGCCGCACCACTCTGTCCTGGCATACTTTCTTGCTTCCTCCACATTCATACATCTTCTCATGCACGCACGTTGATTATTCCGACTTCTTACATGTCCACTTTCAAGCACTTGTTTTTACTTTGTACATGCCATGTCTTTCTCGCTCTTCCTCGACTTCTACATCCAGGCACAGTCGCATCATATATTTTTTTTAGCCGTTCTTTTATCATCCATTCGCTCTACATGACCGAACCAACGTAAAAGACCTTTCTTAATTTTGTCGATAATGCTTATCTCAGCCTTGCATTCTGCTCTAATTTCAACATTAGTGCTATCATACATAGTTTTACCACACATTCGCCTGAGAGATCGCATTTCAACTGCATTCAATCTACTTTCATCCTTATTTTTCCAACTCCATGCTTCGCTTCCATACATAGGGGTTGGTACAAGAACTCCCATTATGCACTGCCAATTTAGCCTCTTTTGATAAGCACTTATTAGATACTACCGACTTTAAGGCACCATTAGCTCTGTTACCGGCACTAACCCTCCTTTCAATGTCCTTGTCCATATTTCCATCACTTGTGAACATGCTTCCCAGATATACGAATTCTTCCATTAGGCAAAATAAACCAATATTAATGAAACTAGTAATCTAATTACTTTAAAATTTTAAAATTCCACCAAGTTAAGATATTAGTTTTGTTTGGATAAGCTGTTTTGTAGAATACTCGTACATTCCAAGGATACATTTTTCGCAACTGTAGTCACAATAAAATATCTTTGTCTCAGATCTGTCACAGTGCGAGTCGAGTTTTGATGAATGGCCATAGATTTTCCCTTTGCTGCAACCATCCAAGTACTTTCCATGGAATAGTATTACAGATAGCGACTAATGACTATCCTTTTTTACCTCTATCCTTGTCCGCTATATGAGAAGCCTCATCTATTGTTCACATTCAGTTTACTTACTCTACTCCTTATAGATACTAGGGATGGGAATATCCATATCCATCCATGTTTTTATTCAAATATTATCCTAAGTGAAAAACATGTGAATTTTTGTAAAGCGAAGTTGGTGACTCAAAATAACCGTTTAGATAAATGAGTACAATTAATTCTCAATTTAACCAACCATGAACAATCGGGTTCTTTCCGATTTTTTATTTTTCATTTCAAAAAATTAGTTGAAAAATAACAATATCAAGGGAATTTTTTTTTAATTTTTACGATGTCATATGAATTTTCTAGCGCGGTTTGAAATGGCGCTTTTTCAAATCGCTCGCGAAATCTTCATTTGGCGCGCATGCGGTGTGACGTCACATCATATGGGCGCTCACTTCGTAATGAATTTCACGCCTTTCATAATGGACGGGAATGACGTCATTAGCCAATAACGGGCGTTAAAAGTCATTCGTAATTTCGTGTTTTCTAAACATTAATTTATAAATGACTAGCTGATACCCGTTGCGTTGCTGCCGCAGAAGAAACAGGTAATTCTAGAAATATCGATTGAAATTTGAAAGATTTATCTCGTTTCTTTGGGAATTGGTAATAGAAGGAATGCTTTGTATTTTCTTTCTGATGATAAATGCATTTATGAAAATTGAATAACTCGTATAATGTGTATACTCGTATGTATAAAGGTATAGTGTAAATGTTATTTATTTTATTTTGGTGACTTTATTTTTCAAGTGCTTCATGATAGGTATTTAGAATATATTTTTTGTTTATCCGTCTTTGGCATAAACAATTAAATTTCTTGGCTGTCCGACTCGTAAATTTAATATGAGGACTTCTATTACCCTTGAAAAAGACACCCAGGGACATTTTTTTTTTTAAATGTGTGTGGCAGGTCCGACGCATGAATGGAATTTACTCTTAGATGAAAAAAAGGTGCGTCCGTCAAGTTGGATTTCAAATATAAACTCTATATTCGAAAACAGGTCACCCAAAACCCTTTAAACGATACCAATAAAAAAGATGTGCGTCCGCCATCTTGGATTTAAAAATAAACGCTTAATTCAAAATCAGGACGCCCGTATCGTCTAAAAACGATACCCACCTTCATTTTATGAAAAAAAGGTGCGTCCGCCATCTTGGATATCAAAATAAACTTTAAATTTGAAATCAGTACGCGAATACGCCCTAAAAACGATGCAAACCTTCATTTTATGAAAAAAATGTGTGTCCGTCCGCCATCTTGAATTTCCGAATAAACTCTTAATTCGAAATCAGGACGCCCATACGCCCTAAAAACGATACCCATCTTCATTTTATGAAAAAAAGGTGCGTCCGCCATCTTGGATATCAAAATAAACTTTAAATTTGAAATCAGAGCCCCCAAGAACCATTAAAACGATACCCATCTTCACTTTTGTGAAAAAAAGAGACAACCGCCATCTTGGAATAAAAAATAAACGCTAGATTCGAAATCAGGGCCCCCCCTAAACCATTAAAAAACGATACCCATCTTCATTTTCTGAAAAAAGGGACGACCGCCATCTTGGATTTAAAAATAAACGCTAGATTCAAAATCAGGGCCCCCCAAAACCTTTAAAACGATACCCAACATCCTTCTGGGATTAAAAATGAAAAAAAAGCTTTGTCCCCCCATCTTGGATTTAAAAATAAAAGCTAAATTCGAAATCAGGACCCCTTAAAAACGCTTAAAACGATACCCAACTTTATTTTAATGAAAAAAAGTTGCGTCCGCCATCTTGGATTTAAAAATAAAAGCTAAATTCGAAATCAGGACCCTTAAAAACCCTTAAAACGATACCCAACTTTATTTGATGAAAAAACGTTGCGTCCGCCATCTTGGATTTAAAAATAAACTCTAAATTCGAAATCAGCACCCTTAAAAACCCTTAAAACGATACCCTACTTTATTTTACGAAAAAAAAGGTACGCCCGCCATTTTGGAATTTAAAAAATCCATATGCTGTGCATGGGAAGCAATTCTGTAATAGGAAGTAATGGTGATGATAATTATTAAATTTAAAAAAAATTAAAACTCGGCAGACAAATAATTATTTTTCGGGTAAAAATTATCGCAAATAGAATATATTAATTTTTTCGGGAATTGTGCGAGTCCAATGATCCATTATGTTCACCTCGTAGCACAGTGGTAGCCCATTTTACTACCGTGTATGAGGTCGCCGGTTCGATTCCCGTAGAGCCGTAGAGGGTCAAGATGAAATATGATTTATTTACATGTTATTTTTACATTAATATTTCATGTGCGATACCTTGGACTGGACTGAAGCGTAAGACTGATCATCCTACTTTCATGTAATAAAATGATCAAGAGACACTGCACTTGGTGTACCAATGCAGTGCCCTATGCACCATTGGGTGCGGATAAGGGAGAGTAGTAGTAGCAAATGCTCCAAATTTCAAACAAAGATTCTTGTAGCTCGAAGGAGAAATAAAAACTTCTAGGTAGAGACTACCTATAATATAAACTCCAAACGAATTATAAGGTAGGTACTTTTTATTACGAATTCACGTTTAGGTGTCTTTGAACTTGGAATTTTGTCTTCTTTCTATTTATTGCAAAAAACAGAGCTCTGCAGAGTTATTCTCGATCAGGAGAAGCCCTTGTCAAACGATTTTTTTTCTCATAGAGAAAAACTGACGATGAAACTAACACAGAAATCTTGAAACAAAAAACATTTTCGGAGGTAAAAAAATGCACTCGATAGCTCAAAACCAATTCACGGCACTTATTTATTGTGAAAAAAGTCCGAATCGGGGTGTAAATAAATTTAAAAATGTAATTGAAAGTTCGAGGTGTATAAATATAAATTGTATACGTGATGAAAACGACATTAGCGCCTTTTGCTGTACATCATTTGACGACATTTTTTATAAGCTTTATGTACTTAGCTATGCAGTACTATCGGTTACATGGCGTATCTTAAATTCACCCGGAACTGTCACTAAATTATATCAAATACACAAATACAAAAATTATAAAATGGATGTTATAATGCAGGAACCTTCCCAGGAGTGAATAAAAACAACCCTCTAGAACAACTTATTGCAATCGGATAAGCGGTTTACGAATCTATAAAGGACAAACATATATACAAACTTACATTCATTTTTATATATATAGAAAACAACATTTTTGATCATTGTGTTTTATATTGTTGGAATTGAAAAAATATACTTTAAATATTTATAACGTTTTCAAGGATATTCATGCTATCGGGAAGAACCCTATTGTGTAGATCGGACATTTTAGTTTGAGCATGAAAATATATAAATAGAAGATTGTGTTGCGTGTAGTTCTTGTACGCCTTCGTGAGATTATCTAGAAGTTCAAACAAAAAGACAGCCACTAACGCCAGAATAATATTAAATACTTAAATACGGTGGCGTCCATAGCGTGATTGCTACGACGACGCTGGACTCACGACACGGATGTTCAAGGTTCAATTTCCGGTGAAAATCACAAACTTTTTTAAAGCCTGGATGTTTGTAACGTTGTTGTTTCCTATATTATTGGATATTGAACGATTGACTGCTTTGATAGTGATAGTGTAGATCAGTTATTATTCGCATAATTCCAGTCACTAGTCACTACCCCCCCCGTGGCAGTCGCTAGGAATGCGGAGAAGTCTTCTAGTCCCACGACCTACCACCGCCTTCTCTGCTCTCCGAGTCTCGGACAAACCTGCATACTGTTCATTTTTCACTTTTAAATACTAGAAAAGTAATAAGGTTTACCTTTCATGCTCTATAAGTTTATAAAAACTCACCCAAGCTTATATAAAAAAAAAATTGGACTATTTAAAGTAATGACAAAAAAAAAATGTATTGTTTGTTGGGTCAAATCCAATTAAATAACAAAAAATTGATTTTTATTAATCGTCTTTAATAAGGAAATTTTTAAAAAACTTTATTTTACTCGATAAAAATCAGTCAACGCATCTAATCAAGCCATCAGAAGCGGTCCATGTTGGTAAAACATTCGTTAAGATGATAAATAATTAATCGTTTCAATGTTTGAACCGGGTTGTGGTTTAGTGGTAGATTCGAGGACTCCGGATTAGAATCTCTAGGTTCGAATCCCACTCCAGCACAACTTGTTTCCTGCTTTCTGACACAGTTATTTCCGACTATTTGAAAGCAGTTCTAAAACTGAAATATTTGAGTATATCATAAGAACTCAAATGTTTCTTTTTAAGAAAAAATAAAAAAATAAAAAAATGGACGAATTAAGAAAGTCGGGGTAGTGCCACAATATTATCTGTACACAAGCATAACACAAGTTATGTAATAATATTGTATTTGTCTTTATTCCACTCCGCGTCTGCGGCGCGCCGGGGGAACCAAGAGTAACATTGACCGTGATAGTTTTGTCCTCCGCGGCGCGGCGTTCGCACTATGGATCTTACTTCTGTTCTGGCGAGAAATCTTCCATAAATGCTTAATTAATAATTGTTTTAAAACAGATCAATTATTAATTGCATTGACTTAGGTACTCTTTAGTCGTTTTAAATTAGTCAAAAAGATTTTAATGCTTTAATTGTGATAAACATAAAATATTAAATCGACTTCCATAAAGGTTTTTCAAAAGTAAAATATTTGTATTTATTACATTTCAAAATTACGATGCGTATTTTTTTTTTAAAATTACTGTGTCGATATTGTTATTTTTATATTTTTTTAATAAAAGTTCATTGATATCTGTACACTTGTAATGAATTGTTCACTATCTAAAAATCTCAACGGAACTTAACGAAAGCTTTGATATTTGTGAAACGTCAAAATTTAGCCCGCCGAAAATTTTCAAACGAAACGTTTTATGCGGCTTCATGTTACTAGACACCAAAACATATTTTTAGAATATTTAATAATTAATCGTTTTAATGGGCGAATTAAGAATGTCGGGGTAGTGTCACAATATTATCTGTACACAAGCATAACACAAGTTATGTAATAATATTATATTTGTATTTTTTCCACTCCGCGTCTGCGGCGCGCCGGGGGAACCAAGAGTAACATTGACCGTGATAGTTTTGTCCTATTTTATTAATCATCTTAACGAATGTTTTACCAACATGGACCGCTTCTGATGGCTTGATCAAATGCGTAGACTGATTTTTATCGAGAAAAATAAAGTTTTTTAAGTCGAGAAAGGCCGAGAAAGACATGGCGTGATCAAGTAAAACAAGTTCTTGAAAGTGGGCATGTAAGAAGTCGGAATAATCGACGTGCGTGCATGAGAAGATGTATGAATGTGGAGGAAGCAAGAAAAGTATGCCAGGACAGAGTGGTGTGGCGTTCTATCCTCTCTGCCTACCCCTTCGGGGGAATGGCGTGATGGTTAGTTAGTTAGTTAGTTACTCCTCTTCTTCGCTGAAAGCTTCCACTGTATGAAATATAAACAATTTTTTAAGAATCATTATGAATTACAAACTCGTTTTCAGCTTGTTCTAAAATTAGTTTAAACTAAGTTCAAAATATGTTGTATCCATACAATTTTAGTTAAAAGTCCAGGCAAAGAACAGCTTGGATTGCGACTATGACTTTCCACCTATAGATGTTCCTCATTTTCACTTGTGTCGGATGTCGGATCTATGCGCTGTCTTGCGCGGCGCAATGCGAGCGGTGCGTAGCGAGTCGCGGGGGCGGGCGGTATGTTTGTTTGCCCCCCGCTTGTGCAATGTGTACACATATAAATTACACACTCTCGGGCAACACTTTCCCTCCGCGGTCATGTCCATTGTTTCAGGCCTCTGCTGTAGGTCGGCCGCGGGATTCTGCCTTTTGTGGCGACACCTACATGTATACCCTCTGCATTGTGGCCTCTTCTCGACTTACTATTCTGGAAAGTACATATCTACCCTAACTATTCTAGAACGCTCGCTATCTTAACCGAACATCATTGGTCAACTCAGACATTTCAAGTCCTTGACATTGTGAAGGGATGAATGTTTATACTGTTAATAACCCGTGAAATCAAGTCGTATGAAGGGTATCACGCTTGTATAAAAGGGTTCCAGAAAGCTTTCAAATATTGTGTAATAAGAAATTTACAAAAATTATTTAAAATAAATTATGGTTGAAGGCGTTTTATACGGTAGGTGACTATTTTAAAGACCCAAACCCTGTTATTTATTTATTGGAAATCAACAGCCATAGACATAATTTAAAATATACAATATAGGTAAGCTGATAATGAGGCCAATTACAGATTTCTCATTTTATAAGAATGCCAGAAACAACAAAAAAGAGAAAGAAACTAAACTCTTAAGCTCAAAAAAATGTGTGGTGTGTGGTGTGTGGGTGTGTGTGTGGTGTGTGTGTGTGTGGTGTGTGGTGTGTGTGTGTGGTGTGTGTGTGTGTGGTGTGTGGTGTGTGGTGTGTGTGTGTGTGTGTGTGTGTGTGTGTGGTGTGTGGTGTGTGGTGTGTGGTGTGTGGTGTGTGGTGTGTGTGTGTGTGTGTGTGTGTGTGTGGTGTGTGGTGTGTGGTGTGTGGTGTGTGGTGTGGTATTGGTTTATTTTCTGTTAGAGTAAAGAAAGGCCTAGCGTTATAGTTATAGTTATAATTTTTGTACTTTTTTTTGTAATTTTCGGTTTTAGATTTTTATATTTATTATTTTTGTACATATTATAATCTTGGTGTTTTTTATCGTTTTTTTTTAATTTCATGATAATTTTTTTTACAATTAACTATATTTTTTGGATATTTGTAATTTTGTTTTCATTAATTTATTCAAAAGGTGATATTTGTATCCTAACTGGATAAATATAGAAACTAAACTAAACCAAACCGTTTTTTTAATTTGATTATATTTCAGAATGCACAAATATTATTCAGTAAGATTAAAGCGTACATTTGATTTGTTAATAAAGGACCGCATATTTATGCCCTCGGCCTCGTTCAAATAATACACCACGATTACTTTAACTATTTTTAGTACTAAATACTGTAAATATGCAGCAAAAAACTTTCCATTGAGTATCTGCGCTGTATTCGAGCGGTCATAGATTATCAAACAAATTGAGACATGGTCGTATGAAATCTTCTGGAATGGCCGTAAACATTCGACTAGAGATTTTCAACTCGAGTTTTTTTGACGATTAAGTTACTCGGAATCCAACGGGGATATAACGAGAACATCAAACATATGAACGGCCAGCTGACTCCGGTCAGAAGAATGTATAATACAAAATAATATGTAATATTATATTCAGTCTGCAGGCGCCACATAGGAGCCCCTCGCTCGGGCCGGCCATTATAGTCTGCGAATAGCAAAATATGTCTAATGTTCTCTGCCGTGCAGTATGGAGATCTGAGCGTGTGTGTAGATACTCACGAAGCCCCCGACCGCCCGTAAATCAGGCAAGGAACATCCATGAAGCTTCCTTCTATAGGTACAGTGTTTCTGCATATTGTGTGTTCTTGGGTTTCTAGAAGTTGCTTCAATATACAAAAGAGCTTTGTGCTGAAGGCTTCGTCTTGAAAATCGTATGCAAACCGCCAATGCGAGCGGGTTCAACAGCAATCTAGATTTTTTTTAGTGTAAAGTTATTAAATTCTCTTCAGCATAGGGTCCCAGAAGTTTTGTACTGTACTATCAGATTTTTACTTTTGATCTACGATTTTTGTTTTTTTATTTAAGTTGTTAATGGCATTTAAAAAAAATGAATTAATCAGGTTTTGCTGAATCTTATAATATGTCACCGTGTTTCTATAAACTCTAATGAAAGCTTGTAATTTCCTACCTACATTCTGATTTAAATGTCCAAAAGTGGGCTATAGATTAAATGTCCAAAAGTGGGCTATAGATTAAATGTCAATTTTTTTAAACTTTTTGAAGATATATGTTTAGTTGTTATATCCTGTTAAACGTGGCTTGATTAGAATGACAGCTGTCAAACTGTGTATTTTTAAAATGTTTTAAATAGTTTTAAAGCTGATTTTTGGATGTTGGTATGTGAATCACTTTGTTAAAAAAAAAACATATTAACATGCCAGATTCGAGGCTTTTTGGTTTATTAGCTTAAATCACGTGTAAGACGACATTTAATGGATGTTTTGGTTTGAACCAGGTCCCATACAAGCTATGTAGGACTTGATTAATAAAAAACCACAAAAATATAACGAACTGTCATTTTAATCAAGATATACTTCACAGGCTTTAAGTACCTACCTTTATTCGATCGGTGACAAAAAACCACATCTTTCCAGAATAAGTCCTTGGTCAGCAATAATCGTGAACCAATCGTTCTGCCCTCGTGCTATGTGGAGTTAGGTTAGTACAATAATATGGTCTCACTCACTACTACACACTTTTTTGTATTGATTACGTGATGTTTACTTTTTCGCTTTCGGTGTTTGTTTCATTACATAAACAAAGCTTTTCACGTCTTTGTTCTTTAATTAGTGCATCACATGAGTTCCTCCACTACTATTCTGAACATTTTTCAGAATAATCAAGCACTGGTAAATAAATATAGGTGGGTTTTCAATCATTTTGTAAAAGAAGTTCTTTGGATTATTACCCACGAAAATATACTAAAATTAACGTCAGAGATTAAATAAAAGCTATTTTCAATATTTAAGCAAAAACTTCCACATTAAATATTAAGAGATGACTCACCAGAATGTTGTATTCATCACAGTTTAATAAATTGAGAAAGTTCATACTATTGATTTTATCTATAGAAAATGAATAGTGTAAGGTTATATTTAATATCATTATAGGTACTACGATATACGCCGAAGTATGAACCTAGAAATGTATAATTTTCCCGGATTTACTAGCACGGTCGGCATTATGATACTTGATAACAATCTGAGCTTATTTGAGCATATACGAAGTGCATTACTTTGGAGGCGTTATATTGAAATGGATGGATAATGAGATGAAACGAACGTAACACGAATAATGTGAAAAAGGCTTATTTCAATTTTCGAAAATTAAAAAATTAACATTTCAAAGTAATTCATTTCCACGTCACTTAATCCATCGATCATGATAAATCATATATTAAGTACATTACTATTTCATCAAACAATTCTTCGTAACGAACATTCTCTCGTACAAAAATTGAATACCTACCTCGGAAAATGCAAAATATCAATATGAGAGACCACATTTAAATATATTGACACCACTTTTTACCCTTCACTTATTTTCCAAAACATGGTACATTCATTATATCACCGAGCAGTTTCCTCTAGGTTGGTACGTATTACGTATTACATAGGTAGATATCCCCGAGACCTTGACGATTTAGCCACGGATTCCATGTCTCAGGTACATCTGTATCTTGATTGTTTAATGCCATAAAATAATATTGCATTTTGTTCACGCGTCCGAGCGGCAGCTGGCAGCTAAATAAATCACACAAGTTCCGAGCACGAAACATTCGATGGCTGAATCATAATCATAAAGCACAAACCCCGCGAGTCATTACGTATTCAATTTGCTAGGTAGGATATTGCTCCAGGATTACGTAACCTTTACCGGACTTATCTCTTACCTTACCCGAGGCCTAAGGTCTCTGCTCGAGGCAAACTGTTCGCTGAATTAGGTCTAGTTTAGGTGAATATGCTCCCCGCGTCCTCGCCAATTTCCATTCGCAAAAGTCGTGGTGTAAACCACTCAGGCTAAATACTTGTTAAATCAATCTGAACTAGGACCTTAACATTATGTTTTGTGTATAGAATTAAAATTAAAATTTAAAGCGTTGAATGTATTTTAAACTTTTAGACTTAGTTTAGATAATGGACTTTCAAACTAATGACCAATTTTGTCATATTTATTTATTTACGAACATGAAGTCCATTTAAACACGTTTACATAATATATTATATACATTTAAAGAAGGGTAGCAAGAACAGTAGCAAGAAGGGTAAAATAATATTAAATTATATAAAGCTAGGACAAACCTATGGACAAGATCTTATTCAGTGAATTCAGTTATTTCAGGAACGAAACTTGTTTAGATAAAAATATGAACGACAGTAGTAATAGGTTTCCTGTAAATTTTTAATAAGGTTTAATATAAATGCATATACGAAAAATGACTGAAATATTTTTGTCGACAAAACAGTTAGTTTACTACGTCCAACATTTTCAAATTTGGAGTTGTAAACCGACTAAAGCAAGCATTTGGTTTCAATCTAGCTCTAGATCAGAAGTTAGATTTGGCGCCTTCGCTTTACTCATCTAAACTAGGCTTAACACAAACAAATTTTATTTTTTATATTTTTCATAACATGTTGGATTGCCGCGGGCATCTTATGGCGTGTTATGAATTATCTTCCCTTTCAATATTCGTTAGTGCAAAAGGCACCCTCCGGATCAAATGGGATTACTCTTGCATATCGCCGTTTGTATATAATAATAGGTATAGCAAAACCTAAACGAAATCATGGATCTCATCGTAGAATTGTACGTTCTGCATCATTCGTGAGAAAATGTAGATTTAAAAAAAAAATATATATTTATTAT
Organism: Micrasema minimum; assembly: GCA_022494985.1. Lineage (NCBI taxonomy): Eukaryota > Metazoa > Arthropoda > Insecta > Trichoptera > Brachycentridae > Micrasema > Micrasema minimum. The sequence goes on from JAGVSP010004548.1 coordinate 14,288, forward strand.
TACAATACAAACAATAAAGCTGTATATAGATATTAATCAATCTCCGTTAGTAGTACCTACTGATGAAATACCACCAGAAAATAATAATTCTGTTATTTAAATTTTATCTACCTACTACTTACTTAAATAAGCAACATCCTTCATTTAAATATCGTATTTAATTTTGTAATTATGATGTTGTTCCGGCTGTGCTTTACGGGGACAAGATTAAATAACAATTTGTATTTGTCTGAGCACAATATTACACAGCACAAAAGGTTCTCACGCACAAATCTTGCACCGGGACTTTGGCGATCTTTCCTTAATTGATTGTACGGATTTATAGATTAAATCAATTGTTACGAATCGGAGTCACATCGCAACAAAGGGCCTCAGAGAGAAGCTCTCTCTGTCTTTTCTCCGTAGCGAGTCATGTCTCCTGGTTCATCACGATTGAAATTAGAAATGTGAAGTAGTTATATTACGCCATATCGTGATGCAGCGAATCAATGTTCTGTAATATTGTTGGTTGTCTCGGTCATTGCCGTTTATCTGAGCTGACATTGATCTTGCGCCTCGCTAGTGTTGGTGGCGGCTGCGGTGGTAGTGGTGCATGGTGGTGACCAGCTATACACAGCCTTGCACTGATCAAGTTGCTTACATAAGCCTCGCTGCGAGTCTACATGACACCGCGGTCTTTGCAGATCGATTTGTTGCTTGCTTGCAAATCGAAACAAAACCAATAACCACCGCCGATTTCATAACCACATCTAATTTCTATTTCGATAAAGATATTTACGATCGGCATAATAATACGCTCTCGGATGTTTTGTTGATTGGCTTCGATACTTTGTTTACTTCACTGCTCGGGCGGGCATTTGCGTTTTTATTTGCGGCAATTTATCTTTTTGATGGCGTGATGAGTCGGAAAACTTAATTATTTCGCCTATCTTAATTTAATAATAGACAAATCCACTTTTTATGCCTCTCCTAGGTTGTGCCTTTTTACATAGCGAAGCTCCAATCGGGAGGTTTCCTGAGAAATGGTCCCCTGTGGACCCATGCTGTGTGCTGTGTGCTCTGTGCTCCGTACTCGGCTCCCCCGCAACGTGTCAATGAACCAATTTAACTGTAAAATTGAGGAACGAACCAAGATGGCGAGTTTATCTGAATAATTACGGCTCTTTCCGATTTACCTCTCCGAAGCGTCAATATTTTCTCA
>JAGVSP010004549.1:0-15806 GCA_022494985.1 Micrasema minimum
AGAGTAAGGGACGTCTCATCGTACTGCAGACTCCGCGTTTCATAGAAAGACTTCCTCCCCGTATAGTGACCCAAGTCCACCAGAACTTATTCCTCCATTGTAACGCGTACTCTGATGAGTTATTAGATACCGCTTTCATTTGGACACACAACGGAATTCGCATAATGGACACTAATTTTGTGGATTTTAATATATACGACGATAAGAGAATAAAAATTGACGGAGGACTGCTTGATATTTTCAATGTATCTCTCTCAGATTCTGGAGATTACGAATGCATAGTGAAGTCAGCCGTGGGCAGGATATCCTCCCGCACCACGCTGGTGGTGGAGGGGCCCCCCGGGCCCCGGGGCGGCCTGCAGGTCATCAACATCAAGAAGAACTCCGCCACTATACAGTGGACCGACGGAGCCACTAATGGAAGACCTATACTGGGTTACATTGTTACCGGCAGAACTAATTGGAATTCCACCTGGGTAAATGTGAGCGGTAATATTTATGGCAGAGAAATTGATAGGTACAATGGAAGGAAAGAAGGAATTATTGAGAATGTTCTGGCGCCGTGGTCTGTGTACGAATTTAAAATTCAAGCTTTCAATCAACTAGGGTACGGCATGACCTCCTCACCTAGTCCGCAACACTCCACGCCGTCGGACAAGCCGTACCGCGCTCCCCACGGCATCAGCGGCGGCGGCGGGAAGATCGGGGATCTCACCATCACGTGGAGTCCTATAACTTCCGACGAACAGAATGGCCCTAACATTCACTACAAAAATATCTGGAGACGCACTGAACACGACACCGAATACCAATCCTTGTTACTTAAAGAGTTTGGTAATGTCGGAATGTCCGTTGTGCACGTTTCGCCCGAGTTCTTTTACACGAAATACGATGTCAAGGTTCAAGCGATCAACGACGTGGGTCCTGGACCCGTCAGCGAACCCGTGACCATATTCTCCGCCGAGGATATGCCGCAAGTTGCGCCGCAGCAAGTCTCCGCAAGATCCTTCAACTCCACATCTCTCAATGTGACCTGGTTGCCCATCGACCAAACCAGAGAACGCATCAGAGGAAAGCTCATCGGCACAGGCTCAAGTATTGGAGGACAGCCAACAAGGAAGAAGAGTGTGTTTACTACCTCTCTCGCTCCACGAGGAACTGGGCCCTGGTCGTCGGTCTGCAGCCGGATACCTACTACTTCGTGAAGGTGATGGCCTTCAACTCGGCCGGCGAGGGCCCGGAGAGCGAGAGATATATGGAGAGAACTTACCGCAAGGCTCCGCAGAAACCTCCGTCGTTATAATATCTCCTTCATTTCCAGGTACGAGTTTGGGAGATAGACCAAGATATGAGTACGGCGAACGACACAATAATACCGGTCGGGGTAAAGCTGGAGGCCTACGTGTACAACTTGTCCCCGGGCAAGACTTACAACATGCGAGTGCTGGCGTACAGCAACGGGGGAGACGGCAGAATGTCCTCGCCAGCCATCACCTTCCAGATGGGAGATTACCAAACGGCGTCTGCCTACAGGAACACTGCTGCTACCCTCAACTGGGGAATGACACTAACACTGGCGATATTATTCAGTTTGATATTATTTCTTACAGATGGTAAATTAATACTCTGATACACATCTGACTTCCTTCATTAGAACACAATCTCAATCAGATTTAGTCTTACGTCGACTAATAAATAAGATCAAGTGTGGTTTTAAACGCGGATAATTGTACCTTTTTTAAATCTTTTTTATATATTTTTTATTGCTACAAGTAGTGGGAAGTGGGAATAACTATTGTTTTTTTACTTTTTGTAAAATCTATTAGACTTTGTTCACTATACTAAAGCTATAAACATTCCATATCATGTTTTTACTCTAAAGATGAGTGAAATATTGATCTGTTGGTGAGAGATCAGATTACTGATTATACTGATTAATGTTAAGCAATGGACATCATTGCAAAATTTTGTTTTGTTTTTTGTAGTTGCAAGTAATTTTGTTTATTTCAACAAAATAAAATGTGGGTAAGTAAGAAGTTAGTGAGTACGTTTGTAAATCTCAATCCGAGCCATTTTTATTTTAAAAGTATTTTTAATAGGATATAGGATGTTTTGTGTATGTAGCTCTTTTTTATCCCGTCAATCGTAATATTATTAGGATAAATGTTTTGTACTATGTAATTGTGTATGTATGTATACATGTATATAACCGTATTGCGCTCGAAAAAATATTCAAAAATGTTTACATACCATTGTGTAACTTTTGTTTTCATCGCAGCGCATGATCCGTGTGTCTTTTATGATGTCACATTGGTCTACCAAGTACGAGGTTCTGGGATCGAATCCCGACAGAGCCAAATTGAAAGACTCTGCTCTTGATCTGCTAATGAGGAGGAGTAATCTCACATAAGTTATAGAAACATAACTATGTTATAATGCCAGAGAAACAATTTTATGTGTAATTCAGAAAATTATTTTAGTGCAATTTGGCCATACGTACTGTTTTATTATAAATATAAAAAATGATGTAATTACCTGTTTTGCGAAAATGCTCGTATTTATTTTTTTTTTTTGTCGAGTTAAAATAAAAATTCAAGTTTTCATAATAGATAAACATTGATTTATTTCGGTGATGTACTACATGCAATATAACATCAAGTGAGATAAAATATATTTACATTTGACTTAGTTATCCTTAACATTTTAGTTCATACATAATAGTAAGACATTGCATTTGCAGAGATCAAATATATGGAAAATATATTTACAAATATTTCATATACATTATTATCATGAAACATTCCAATCACATTTCAAATTAAATAAAGTTGTGAAAATATATTATTTTAAAGGAGTTATATAATATAGTTACGTATTATAGGAATATTGACATTACGTACCTGTAAGCAATTGTTTTGTGTATGATTTCATAAATCGGTATCTTTTATACATATTATAGTAATGAATGCCTTTTTTAATGGAAGACAATAATGTGACTAATGTTCTCCAAATTAAAACAAACAGATATTTTAAATGTCTCATCGTAAAATTGATATTAGAAATAATGCACAAACTGTTTTATAAAAGCTTCCGAGCACTGTTTTTCTTTTTAGAAAATAAACTATATCAAACTTAATATTTTATATATTATATTACCACAAATGTAATGAGTATTGTACAAATCATGATCCATTTACTTTTTACGAAATATATATACATTTTTTATGAAGAATGTTGTTTTAATTTGGACCAGAAAATTTGTACAAGTGTAGCAAGAGTCAGTACTCCGTGTATAAAAGTTGATAGTAACCAACACGAGAAACATAATACAACTATTTTTGGTATAATAGTACAATATAGACCGATGATTGGCAAACATTATCTTATTACTCAATAATTGCATTGAAATTATTCAAGAAGGAATTCTGAGAAGTGACTACGTCCAAGCTATCGTTTATTACACATTCCTCCATTTTGGTAATGTCTACGTTTTCAGATTCCCCTAAACACTCCATAATATTAGCAGAATGGTCCAAGTTAACAGCATGGTCCAAATTAACAGAATGGTCTAAACTTCCAGGATGGTCCAAACTAACAGAATGGTCTAAACTTCCACGATGTTCCATGTTGATAGGGCAATCTGCATTGATGGAATGATCCACATTAGAGAAATGGCTTATATCCGACAAATGATCCATATTGACATTGATACTGGCCCCGATTTCTTCAGAAATCTGATCTATACTCTTGGTTATACCATTTTGTAATAGTTGCTCCGTATCTTCCGTGTGCTCGACCACTTCATATTGGACACTGTTACTCTGTACCATATTCAGGAGAACTTCTCCACTGATGTTGACGTAGGAGCCGTCCTCTAGCTCAAACAGAATGGGAACATCTGTGGGCAGCCCGGTGGACTTGAGCACGTCCACATAATCCGACAGTGTGGAGTTTAGGTGAGGGCTCTCACTCCCGGGCTGGTTCTCCATGGCCCAGGTGTGGTTGTCATCGCTGAACTGTTCCGATATTTCTATATTTTCAGTTTGATCCTCTTGATTGTTCATAGTGAATTCTTTGCCACTAAAGTTAAAATTAGGATTCAATATACTGTCTACAGCTTCTGGTAGTTCCAAGTGCTCACTTGGTACCTGTTAACAAATAACCAGAGTTATTGTATGTAAAGTATCGCACTAATTTATTTGGAATAAAATATTTTCCATCGGTATACCGTACCTCAAACTGGCCATGAAAACTTTTAATTTCTTGAATGGTTTGGAGGGAGCTTTTTTCTTCCTTTCGTAAAACTTTTCTTGTGGCCCTATTGAGCTGTCTGGTTCCCAACACGTTGTTAGATCTGTGCTCGGGTTTCTGCCAGAAGAATTTAGAGTAAGTTATTAACTATTGTACACTTTTTCCATTTAATACAGTAGAGGCTCTATTATCCAGATAATAAAATGACAAGTATTTGGACACACTCAAAATGCTGTTAATAAAATATCACTTTGTAAGTCACGTGAAAAAGGGAGAAATTGTGCAGCTATATTCTGTGGCTGCTAATGTATTAGAAAATGGTGATTTGGTACACTCTATGGCTAGAAATACATTGTTATTACCTAGAAATATAAAAACACCCTAATAATATTAATAAGTCTACGAATCTGGATTACTCTCTCATTCCTGATTCATTTAAATACTCGAGTTTCGCTTTACATAAATTTCACTGAGACAAAACAAATATGGTGAGACATATGAATAGATAAATTTCCTTACGTTATAATAAACGAAGCCTCGCCTGCGAGCGATCTGTTTCTGGGTATCATCTCATTAAACCTGTCGTAATAGTGTTGTTTATATTTGTTCCTACTTCTGGAACCCTCCGACCTGTTACTGGTGCTGTTATGGCTGTTAATGTCGATGGGAATACGGACAACAACATTGTTTAGGTTCTTCTGATAAAACATGTTTGGCGGAATGTCTTCTGGTAGTAATCTCTCCCCATCCGCCTATAAGAACAAACAATTACAGATTAGACAACACAAATCATGTAGCATTAATGCATACAATAATATATCCTTCTTCTTTCCCTTGTCCACACCGATAAAGGTGCACAGGGAACTGAATTGATATGCCTGCTGTATTATTGCTTAAAGGTAAGATGATCTGCCTTACACTTTAGTTCCAGTCCAAGGTATATTATAAAATATTGAAATATAACATGTTAATAATAAAAATAACATCAATTTAAAACAGTCAGGAATTTTTGTTCCTACAAAAATTTTAAAGCAATGACAGTAGTTACAAAGTTGACAGTGGCAGTATCATATTATGGTGTAGCAGACACAGAGAAACTACTGCTCTTCCTTATCTGCACCCAATGGTGCATAGGGCACTGCATTGATACAAAAGTGCAGCGAATCTTGATCATTTGTTACATGACGGTGAGATGTTCAGTCTTACGCGGCAGTGCCAGTCTTAGGTATCACATATGAAATATTTTTATGTGAAAAACACATTGAAATTAATATTTTCTATGAACCCCACCGGAAATCGAATCCAGAAACCCGAGAAACTATATCCTGCAAATTATGACACATTATCTGCATTTGGCCTGTTGGACAAGACAGGTTTCTCAAATTGAGATTCCAAAGATAGCTATAAGAATGAATTACCTGGTGGTTTTCCTGAGTACTTCCATAAGGCTGATTAAATACCAAAGGTGGAGGGAACTCCGGAAGATTTTCTAAATTAAAAACAAAATACAATGAAATTGATTTATTTAATACAATACACAACATTATTAAATGATTTATAGTGTTACACACCCGCACCATCTTGAAGTTCAGCGAGCCCTTTGATTTTTAAGAATTTTGCTGCCGATATTAGTTCATCCATATCTGCCTTTAGTATATTTGTTTTTCCACTGTTATATATATTCAACTAAAGACTTGAGAACGATAAAGTCCATTTTCAGAATGATAAGTAATTCTCCAGACGATTTTTTAGAATTTCCTGTAAATGTCAAAATGATTAAATTTAAATTTTTTTAAATTAGGTAAAACTAAGCTAGTGAATTTTTAAAATATACCTGAAAATATGGACTGCTTGCTGCTAATATAACTTTATGCACCCTTAATGTGTGAGTATTACACATCAGAGTTGTATCAACTAAATTTTGCATTTGCATTAAATCTCCAAAACCGGTCATCAATGAGCCGCAATAATCTTCATATTGTATGCTATACCTGATGTCCGACATTTTATAAAAGGTTTTAACTCTTTACGCAAAAATTGTACATTTTTACAAACTTTTTAATTATTTGAATTACAAAGCGCAAACTCGCACACACCACATGATCAAAAGAAATTGACATCAAATATTGAAACAAAATTGAACAGCTTATATTCTATTTCCAAATTTTATTATATAAAGTGCTCACCTAAGTGTCTAAGTGCCTAAATCTAAATCTTAAGAAAATGTGAAATTAGAAATTATAATATATATTCAGTATTGGACCATCAATGTGTTTAACGCATACTTTGCATTTATATTTATATTAATTCTATTTTAATAAAGTCAAAAGTCAATGTTTAAAAATCCCTCCTTTTTCATACGCGGGACATTGAATAAATGGTGCGAGACTACAAGCATCCCTCATTGTATTTCGATTTTGTATAGAAAATCGTGGTAATTATTATTTGAGTATAAAGTTGAGAAATTTATAAATATTTAAAGAGAAATCCCCGAACATACAAGAATACTATATTTAAATAATAGAGTAAGTAAAAAAATAACGTGTAATACAAATTACAAATTTAAAAAAAAAACTTACACGATATAGGTCCTGAATCTAGCCGTTAGTTTATAATGTTGCCAGAAACAAATTTTATTTTGTTTATAAAAACCCGTTTTTATAGAAAAAGTACAATCAACGCTACTGCAGACATGAACATAACAAAAATTTTATATAATAAGATAAATAAGAAATAGAATATCGTTTTTGATATTTAAAAGTAAATCATCGTTTTTCACGGAAGATTCTACTTGTTTACAAATTAGTACCTACTCGAAGAACAAAAGATTTGCCCAGCTATCGCACACGTAATTGTTGCGAGTAGGTAAAAGTGAGGGACATAACCGGCTATTTAAGAATACCGAATAATAGAATAAGTCGGTTATTAAAAAATAGGCCTAGTATGCGAAAAATAATCGGTTACCTAATATAATAGGTATTATTTTATCATGAAGATGTCAAATATGTCCACATGCTCTGCGCAGGAGGGAATGAGGCGTAGGAAACAGAATTTATTTAGTAAATGAATAACTGGATTCTAAGCATAATCTTTTTAAATTATGTAGGCTTTTTTAAAACCCCTATTCAAAATATCGTTCTAATACACGTACTACTATGTTTGTACTACGTTCCCTTATCCGCACATAATGGTGCATAGGGCTCTAAAATGAGTTCACCAATATAATTTGTTACGTGAAGGCGAGATGATCAGTCTTACACTTCAGTGCTAGTCCAAGGTATCACATACTACGAAATATTTTTAACTTCATTCAAATGAATATGAGTTTCACATTGACCTCATCAGGAATTGAGCCCACGACCTCATGCATGGTAACCCAATTTACCAATACGCTTTTTACTAACACCCTATATCTACACCACCTGCAAATGTGCAATAGCATCTCGAGGCGAGGTGGACAACACAATACATGACATGATATGATATGTGCGTAGATTTTCACGGTCGTTGTTATTTCTATTTGTGTTGTTTTTTGGGATTATCCGTGTTGTGTTTTTTGAGAAAAAACACAACACGGATAATCCCAAAAAAACAACACAAATAGACATGACATGATAGTATCCGATTAAATCGGATATAATAACCAGTTATGTACATCACGAAAACTATTCGATATCATGAAAGCTGTCAAATGTCAGTTTTGAGGTGGGATGCGACGGGGCGTTTGTGTGGATTGTTGTGACGTTTCGTGTTGTTTTCTTTAGTAATATTGTATTTAAACGAACTAGATTCTAGCTTGAAATATGTCGTTTCATAAGTTTATTGTGAATAGAGTAAACGCATTAAAAATTCGGTAGCTTTTCCGTCAATATTCCTTTGTGTACAATGTATTGTTAATGTGTAGTGAGTTATGAAGATGTTTGTAAAATGGTTTTCCATGCCTTTGTCTGGTCGTGTGTTTTGTAAAAATGTGTTCAAACTTATTCGCTATAAGCATGTATTTTGAATACGATATGAGATAGTGATATTATGTTAAAAATGTGCAATATAGTTTGGTACGGGATTGTAGCTGCCCACCTGGTTTGTGGTGTTTTGGCAACGCCGCTTGACCCCGTACCTATCGGACGAGGTAAGTGAGAGAAAGGAATATTATTGTTTTTCTTCAAATGTCTGTCTTTTTGTGACAAATGATTTATGTACAGTTTTTTAAAATTTACAAAAGTGCAGATTCAATTTTATTATGCACAAGTATACTTACGATAACTGCAACATGAATAGATAGGTATGTAGCAACTAAAACGTCGTGCTTTGTTTACCTATACAATACTATCCTATCTGTTTTATGTTCATTTCCTTTTTATCCTGGTGTAAAAACAACATAAATATTTGTTCCAAAAAAATGTTAACAATGCAAATCAAAAAGATAAAAATATATTATTATTTAAGTAATATGCATTTGCTTTTATCATTAAAAAAGCTCGTACCTGTATTATATTCGATTATTCCTATTCGAAAATGTGTAGGTAATATTTTTAATATAAAGTTTAAATATCATAATTTTAAATATTAAGCACGAGTTTAAATATTATTATAAAAAATAATGCAGTTATCCTTAGATGGGTACAACACTATTCAGGATGACAATAATAATATAAATATATAATTTATTTGCAAGTAAGTACCTAAGTATTATAGTTTTTTCTTAATATGGCAATCCACTGATTTTATTTCAAAAAATAAAATACCCATCCCGCCTTTTGGTCGTAAAAATAGGTATTTGAATTCGTATTTCTTAGTAATTTATTTTTGTTTATTATTGCGTCACGTTGTACTTGTTTATTAGTATTATTTTTATGATAATGCCTTACGCCTCATCCCATCGCCAGTCCTAGGTATCATATGAAATATTTTTATCTGAAAAACACATTAAAATCAGAGATATTTAAAAATAAATCTTTCATATTTCATTACCCATTCCATCGGGAATCGAATCCGCGACCTCACGCAGGGCAGCCTAACGCGCTACCGTTACACCACGAGGCGGAGGTAATATTTAGAAATATCACCAAGTGATTTTATAAAATCATTTATAAAAGATAATGCTAATAGAGGACTGTGTAGAGTGTAGAGGAATAAATCATTCTCACTCCGCGCGCTGGTGGATCATTCGACGTCCACGTACTTATGTAATTGTCACAAACAGATTACTTGATTCGCGGCCCGCCCGCCATACAATCGTCCTCGATTTTCTATCTGTAATTTAATAATAATAATAATAGGCTAACTTATCTACTTAGCGCCATTTTTGTAAAAAATCACATCAAGGGCGCTTTACAATTAAAGACCTAAGCTCCTAGCGGTAGACTATATTATTTATTACCTGTAACTTGAGCAGACTTGGCCAATTACCTACGCATTCTGGGAACTTGTATGTGAGATTTTTAGCACTAGAGCAATACATTTTTCACACACGATGATGATATTATATTATGTTGCATAATGTAGATTTCTTGCTCTATATTCCAGGGGAAAATCGAGAACTACGATTGTATGGAGGAACGGTAGCGGATCGCGTGACTGCCAATCCCGTCAACAATTTATGTACTACAATAACAACGTAAGAACCGGGTTGTGGTCTGGTGGTAGATTCGACTCCGGATTAGAATCTCTAGGTTCGAATCCCACTCCTGCACAACTCGTTTCCTGCTTTCTGGCACAGTGATTTCCGACTGTTTGAAAACAGCTCAAAATTAAAATATTTGAGTGTATCACAAGAACTTAAATGTTTTTAAAAATTAAAAAAAAAACAAAACTTCGCGATTTATGATCCAATTACTCAGCTATTTCATAAAAGTAATCCAATCAAAATATATGTACATTTACACTATACATATAATATACATACTCGTCTAATTCTCGTATAAACCAGAAGTCACAACATAACGCCTAGCCATTAGGTAAACTGACAAATCCTGAAATTCACTTTATAAATGGAGACGAAATAGATTCAGCCAAGGGAACCGAATTTGATAATATCCTACCAAAGGAAATACAAAATGTTCAATCTCTGGTCAATTTTAAAATAGGTCTAAAGTCTTGGATTTATATGAAGGAGACAGATCAACACCTATCTGTTACTTTTTTTCAAATTTATTTTTTTATTTCTGCTTTTCTTATTTTTTTATGTGTAAGTATTTCTTATTTTTCATTTATGTTTTCTAATTTCTTTAAATTTGACTGTAGGCATATACTTATAAATGTATATATTTATATACAGACAATAAATAATTCAATAATTAAAAAACAATAAGGTACAACATTTTGGGTCGTGTTCAAATACTTGCACACAAATCTGGATTTATCCCAAGACGGGAGTAGGTATATATTTTATATTTTATATCCCTACAGAGATGAGGTAGAATTTTTTCAAAAAATACTATAAATATATAAATACTTAACTTTAATATCAATGCATAGATGGCGCGTTCAACTCGCTGGTGGATGATTCTTGATTCGTAGCATAAATACAAAATCAAAAATGTTACCTGTGTGGATATTCGCTAATAAGCGGAATGGGGAATGTTGTAGTACCTACATAAAGTGGCCACTTAACCCAGCCAATGACAGGTCATAAGCCTGTAAACGCTCGAATATCCATATTCCTGAATTTGAAAAAATTCTACCTCATTCTCTGTAGGGATATAAAAATAAAAACAATAAGGTACCCACAAAGGTGGGCATTTTTCCAAAAAAAGTTCAATGTATTAACGTATGTATTTTAAGTTTTTGCATTAAGTATATTATAATGTATTTTATGCTACATTTATAAAATATTTTATGTACCTTTGTAATATAAGTATTTGGAAAAATAAACAAATAAAATTTAAAAAAGAGAGAAATATTCATGGCAATACCAGACTTTAATTAAAGAGATCTCCCTCGTATTTATAAGTACCAACACGCTTCAATTACAGGCATACGTACGAGTATCTGAGTTATATATTGCTTTTCCCTGCTAGACGAGAGTTTGGACCGGAAAGTGTGTAGAAAAAATGTTTATTGTAGGCCTGTCTGACCTTTGATAAAAAAATAACACGTGATCACTCTGTCGACCAAATCAGTTCTTGTCTATAGAGGCTTTGACGGCTCTAAATCGTTGAGACGCCATCACAAGGTGAATAATTATTTATGATTCATTTTTACTAAATACTTCCAAATCTAATTCAATGTTTTACGGCTAATAACCGGTGTTTACAGTTTATATTCTTAAAACCTAACCCTAAGTTCACACGGCATGGTTTGTGTAACTACTATCTATGTAGTGCTCTATGCATCATTGGGTGCGGATAAGGAATGAATAAATGTACTGCCATGTGAACCCAGCCTAAAGTCTTATCTTATTTTCACAATTTACGTTTTATTCTACCGGTTTTAGGTTCGATCATTGATTTATGATTCACTTATATCTGCCTTGCAGAGTAAATTATAGAAAAAGTAATGACACGAAGATTCTGCACCTTTAATTCATACCAATACACTTACACACGGTCGACCTATCAGAGCCCTTCGACTGCCGGCAAGCATCCGCCCACACACCGCAAAAGGTATGGGCAATTGTATAGGGTTACAGTAACAGTATACAATACTAACCCGTTCCTTACGAGGAGCGTTCATGAATTTTACCATGCATCTAAAATGACTTTTTTTTTTCTTGTGGACTGGCTATTATTTAAGAAGAAAACTTTCTTTGAATAATAATTATTTTAGGCTATGTAAACAAATATAAATAAACACTTACTTAATTGAAATTTATGCAAATATCATAAGATTGCATAGATTTCTTAAAAAAAAAAAAAAAAGTGGAATGTTACACCATCTTTTTTGTTAATTTTATCCGAACGGTTTTTCACGGTTTCACTACACAGGAAGGCATTTCGGAATGTTTTTTGAACGTCCGACTTGGCTGGCGGTTAAAGAAATACTGAATACGCGTCTGGCGAGTTGGAGGTTTTGGCGGAGTTGAAGTGTCATTCATTTTTTGGGTTCAGTTCAAATCTAAGTGTATTAATAAATCAATGGGTTCGATGTTTAAAAGAAAGGGAATCATATTTATTACAGAACTGAAAACCACCTAAAAACTAGACCATTTTGTATGTAAATCGTAATATCGATTTTTATGTTTTACGTAAATGATGTAACCTAAAGAATACCTACAAATAAATGAATAATGTTAAGATAAGTCGTTGTTGGCATTTAGCTTTATTAGGGCACAGTAGCCGCTGCGCGCTGTAGCGGTCCCACGAGGAAACTTTTCGCAATAATGTGGGAATATCCCATAGCAAGTTATGACGAGTGAATCTGTTTGTTTTATTTACAATTTACGTCTCGTCCCGAGTCGTTGTGCCAGAAGCCAGAAGCACATACCTAACTATATTGTTTCAGGCGCTGGGGATTTTGTATTGTTTGCTTGGCTTCCATGTTCCGATGTTTTCTTGCCGTCCGCGCCATTCTGTGCTGGAAACTAATTTGCACGCGAAACAATGGACGCGGTAAAAAATGATTACACGTCTGTGATGGGGGAAACCTCGGCACAGTAGCGCTAATATTTTATTACGTTATGCCTAATATGCGTTATAATATGTAGGTATAAGGGGTAGTACTTATTAGGTAGGTAGGTACCCAGCAACCCAGCATAAACTTACCGTCATTCATAATTCTGATTTGAGCTTCACTTCAGCAGCGCTATTCTGTTTGGGTATTCACGGGATCACTTATTTCGGTATAATGTTTGACACATCTTAACTTACTTTATCATGTTGAACTGTCATGTGCCATGGCCTTATGTAGAGGGGATGTTGCTTTAAGCGAACTTTTATAAAATGCTACCGAGCAGAAGGCGACAGTGTGGCGATATTAAAACAATATTATAATATACTTAACTTCCAATAAATTTATTTACCATCAATGTGCTAGATAGGTAGGTAGTAGGTAGGTACTACTGTGTAATGGAAGCACTTGCAAAAGGCGAACAATTGAAGATATCCCTGACTAGCACCGAAGCTTAAGACTGATCAACACGTAAGCTTTCGTGTATTTAATAATCCAGATACACTACACTTGATGTATCAATGAAGTGCCATATGCCACCATTAGGCGCGGATAAGGGAAAGGAAGGAAGAATGAATAAATCAATGATTAAAGTTTTGTACTTGGGTAATATAATTTTATACCTCACCATTACCTAAGTGAACTTTTGGTATTTTTATCAAATGAAATGACTGCAAATGTTGTACCTATAAAACTTGTTTAGTAAGTAAGTTTTTATGATGTACGTAGTACTTACTACCTAAATTTATGTATTTTACTATCAACTTGTCGAAGTAAAAGTTAGATTTATACTCGCCTCTTTCGTTCGCCTGGTATAAAAGTTGAGATTGCATATACTTGGGTAGGTAGGAGGGAGGTAGGTAGGTACTGCAAGCAGAAGGGTAGTGAGTTGTGAGTAGGGTAGTTAGCGTAGAAAAAGGTTTCATTTATTTAATAATACTCCTACTTAATATTATAAGGTAGGTAAGTATGTATACACGTACGATATTATATGATGTATAAATTTTCCAAACCTCAGAAAAACCAACCTAAATTCTTATGAAGAAGTGCATAAAAACAAAAACGCTCATATGCATTCTTATGTGACATTACGAGTATATGAGTGATCCAAGTTTCAATGATAACAATATTGTAGACAGGATTCTACACAAACAATGACAACAGCAAGGGCAAGGCAATCCAAGGTAATCAATTCTTTAGTAGGTAATTTGTGTAATTTTAAGTATAACAAAAAATTGTGCTTTAAATAAATAATTTTACTATCTGACGAATTACTAATGTGTGAAAACTACAGCAAATTTATCCTAAATCATTCCATTTTTAGCAAATTATTCGGAATTTTCTGTTGATTTTTTCCTTTGGTTTTAACATATCAATAGTAGGTGTATTAAAAAATTACGTTTAGTAATAACGAAAAACATTTTCTCTGTGTAGCGTCCTCTCCGTTAGTATATTTTGATTTAAAAATGACTTACATACCTACCTCGTATTACCTATAATATTAAATTTATTTTACAAATGGAATCTCTCTGTCGACGCGGATTTGTAGAATGGCAAAATGGCGTAAAAAACGCTAAATAATTTATTGGGCGCCGGAGTAAAATCGTGTTAAGATGGAAATTCAGCTCAATCCCATTATGGAATTATGTCTCGCGAAATTGATATTATTTAAGCAGGTTATTTAAAATTGAAATTCGCCGGGAGATGAGATTTGTCGTGTTCCCCCCCCCCGATAACCGCCCCCACTACTCAAGTAAAGCGCGTCCTTAAATTGTACGTTTTTCAATTTTGAAAAGCTGACATTAAGGTCTTAATGGGTGGTGCTGTTGTAAGTGAAACCATTTGTTATTGTAAAGGAAAAATTTTAATAATAAATCTACTGAAGTAAGTATGTACTCATTTCATATTTTTAGTAAATTTGTTTCAGCGGAGAGTGATGGGCATTGGACATGTTCTCTACCTTCTCTTCTTTCGTTCATATTAGCCTCCTATGTTAAGCTTATGGCGTCCACCGAATTCCTGTAAAATATTAGAGATCGCAGGTGTTACTAACAACTATATTGTAGGAATATACCCACATACTTACCCTATGTTATGTTTGATAAATATTTCAAAATTTTCTAAGCAAAAATAAAATCCATATTATGTTGACTTAATTCATATCCAACATGAAACAGCTTAGTGGGTAAATATTGTGTACCCACACAAATTTGACGTACTTACTCGTAGTAGGTAGTAGGTAGTAGGTAGTAGGTACCTACCAACTCGTATTTACAAGCATTCGTGTTTCTCGGAGCCTTTGTTACGAAATATACACAATCACGTGTGAGGAGTGAGGAGGTCTCGACTCTTTTTCAACATTATACCGTTTACGAACGGTACCGAAATTGAACCAAACTCGAGGAAGTGGATAGTGGGAGAAGTGGAGTGCTTTAAGGCGCATATTACACTGGATCAGAATTCGATTTTTTACCTACAATGTACCTTGTGATATACGTTTTTCAAACCACTACACTCCTAAACCACTCCTGTACACTACTACATACAAAACACAGTAATTAGAATGGTCATTTTACAAAAACAACGTAAGTCTCTTAAAGGGTTTTATTGACATTGACAAATCGTAGGTATATTACGCACATACATAGAGGTTACATTGCGGAAACATCATTTATTGTTATTTTGTTTTGTTTTCGTCGTTATTCGTACAGTTTGCCTGTGTTCCTACGGTGAATCTCAAACTGTTGAATTTATTCATTTTTTAATAAACATTATTTTTGTATTACCTTTAGATATAATTTATTAGAGAGAGATTCTTTTTACAATTCTTTGTTATTATTATTTATTAATAGCCGGTGCTATTTTGCACTATTAAATAGTGTTATTTTTATTAGTGTCCGCTCCTCGCTAGCGTAGTGGTTGTGCATTTGGCTACCGTAAGGTTTTTT
>JAGVSP010004550.1:0-21598 GCA_022494985.1 Micrasema minimum
CTTATTTGTCATCTTCCCTATCACCCATTTAATTCAGAGCAAAATCAAGTCAGGAGCTTACTTAGCTCTCACCTCCTGCGGACAAGAATAATATTATGGAATTTAAAAGTGGAAAAATATAATATTTTCTTAATTTAGAATACACCTGGGACATGCACACATAAAATAGTTTGTATTTCAATTTTCATATGTATTTTGTGCAAATTCAAAAAAAGATATGAATTCATATTTGTATGATACCAATACATGTCACGTGCAATATTAAGTATTAGATTCTAACATCATTCAAAAATATATTCAATTTATTTGTAAAATATTGAATCAATATAAAATTTTGTGCATTCGCAAAATACTTTCACTAGGATTTATTAATGATATTATTTAATTTAAGTTTTTTTGCACAGCGCTTCAGTTATGTATATAAATCGATATCTACATGCAATTCTGCATGGGGCGCTGTCTTGGAATTAGCCATTTGCACAATTTTATCAAAAATCAAAATCAACTGCAGCATTTATAGAATAAAATAATTTAGAGTTTAAGAGAGAGAAACTAAGACAGTACAAAATGTTGCATATTTATTGCAGTGGTAAGTTGCTTTACTATGTGTGAGATTGCGGGCTCGGCTCTGTTCCTACTTGGCACAACAATAACCTCAAATTCCCAACTAAATCTGTCAATTTTTTACTAAAAATAGACAGAAATCCAGCAAAGATAACAAAGAAATAAAATCCACGATAAATCCAAGAAAACGGAAGTAATTCTGTCATAAATTGAACAAAATGTAATAAATTCTGCTACAAACCACCGAAAATAAGTTAAAATACCTTAGAAACCCAAAAAGCTAACCACGTTATAAATAAAAACATTTTTATTGAACAAATCAAGAGAAAGATAGAAAAACTCACAATTACTATTATTATATGCATTCATCAAATCACTTGAAAAATAAATAACCGTTCGCTCAAGGATTAATAAAAACATTACACGGCACAGATGATAAATAAACTGTAAGTGATCAATCGGAATCTAACCGTAATGTTTTGGTCGTAATATTGGAACATATTTACTAAATGTGGACAGAACCCAGTATATCCAGGTATATATTAATAGACAATCCCGTATAGGATTAGGTATTACACCGACAGTGAAACGTAAAGTTACTGCGCACGTAACGTCGTTAACACTACACATCATTAATAATTATAATAATATAACATATAGTTTTACAACACAAGGATTGTAAGATTAAAATAGTCATTTGTAGGTAGACCCCCGTCGCCTAACATTCTCAGCTCCCCACTAAATATTTACAGCGATTTGTCTTCCTTTCCCATACTGTTGATAGTGAATTCTAATATTAGTCAAACTGTGTACCGCTGTCTCCAAACACTAATAGTTACGCTACCATCCTCTTCAATCTGACCAACACCATCATTTGTTTGTATATGATAGCATGTATCGCTCAGTGGGTTGGACCAGTAGACAATAGGATGTATATGTCCATTATGTTATAATGGATAAGTTATCGCTTAGCGGGTTGGATCAGCAGTTTAGTAGAGTTTGTGTGGGTAGTATGGGGACGTGGTGTGTTACGATGGTGGTGATGGTGTGGCGAGCTACAGGGCCCCGTTGGCGAGCTCGGCCGGGCGGGCCCGCTTGCCGGGCGGCTGCTCCGTGTCCTCGCTGGCGCGGCGCTTGGCTGCCGGCTCCGGCTGCGGGCCGGGCTGGCCGGCCGCCCTCTGTCGGGCCCGCCGCCGGCTCCGGGTCCTCACTGGCGCCGCCGGCCGCCTCGTCCGCCCCCGTCGCGCTTGCCTCTACCTCCACTGCAACACGAACCACTCGCATGATGGAGACAAATTAAATCATAAAACATGTCGAGTGACATATTTCACAATAATGTTTAATATTCCGTATCTGAGCATTTGACAAAATACCCAAGTGTGTCACACACCTGGGTAGAAGTTATGTAAAAGTGTTATTGGAAAATGATTTTTTAATAAAAAGAGTATAAGTAACTTATTTTTTCAAGAACCTGTAATGAAATGTTTAGTTATTAGTTATTAGTTGTCTAAAGTTGTATAAAATAGTGACCGTAACATGCATCCAAACTTTACAATGAGTTAGTTTCAAAGAAACTTTATTACATAAGTCTAATATCTAAAGCACCAGACATTCTGCAAGTTCTTATAGATATAATATTTTCATTTTTAGGCCAGTATTTCCACATGCACTAAAATACGAAATGTACACAATTGTATAACTGCAACCTGTTAGAGCGGATGATTTATAAAGTGCTATTTTTCAAGCAATACTATAAAGCTAGACCACAACACGTCTTGCAGCTACCAAGCGCAGGGATGGTTGGGAATTTTTCTAGCCTCCTTTAGTTTGAACAGATTTTAATGCAAAAATATTTTTTAGTTAATTT
The DNA here is from genome assembly GCA_022494985.1 of Micrasema minimum. Classification (NCBI taxonomy): domain Eukaryota; kingdom Metazoa; phylum Arthropoda; class Insecta; order Trichoptera; family Brachycentridae; genus Micrasema; species Micrasema minimum. Next base: position 2,432 of record JAGVSP010004550.1, read on the forward strand.
GCATACATAAATTGTAATAATGGATTATGTGTAAAGGGATATTACTTTGTAGGGAGATAGATTCTTGTCTTGCAGCTACTGAGCGCTCCCCCCCTTTACAAAATATGAATTGTTAAACATAGTGAACTGTGTATAGATTCAATATGTAAATGAACTTTTCTAATAAGAATGGTTGTGTAGAGAAGGTTTGCCAATACATGCAATATAATACTGATACATCACACAAAGATGATATTATGATGATTACTAAGAGCCTGTAGTACAAGTGAAGCAGAACATGCGAGGATATACGGCTGGACCAGGAGTATTCAAACTACTGGTTATTTAAGGGGATACGGTGTTAGCATATTCCCCAGTGAACAGGCGGAGGTGGCGGGCGTCTACGTTAGGGTAGGATTCCTAGTTCGACACCATTGTACTTGAGATAATTTTAACAGCAAAATAGCATTTAAATATACATTGTGGATTTACTTCGAATGCATTCTATTTGAATGGGTGGCTGAGGAAATTATGATCGGTGACGTAACCGATCGCATTTCTTACAAAACGCAATAAATTTACAAAAAAAATTAACGTCCAATTTTTCAACTTTATCAACTCTGATATTCCGACAAAATATGCTTATAAACACATAAAAAATGATTTTTTCGGAAAGCGGTGTTTTAATGTACATAGATCCGTGCCGGGTACTAAAATGGATGAACTTACTGTGACCTAATTTCAAACGCATGTCACGTGAATATCGCGCAATCGGGATGTTATGACTGATAGTCTTGAGCGGACAAACAGACTTTAATAATGTAAATATGCTATTACAATGAAAGCTCCGCTCCACCATTTCCCTAGGCTGTTTAAGATTTTTTTTTTTAAATTACTTACCACCTAAACAGGCCAGGAGACCCAATTACAGAGGGGAACGTGAAAAACCACTTAATTTTTGTGTATACTTTAACTCAGCGTTTCTTAACCTCGGGTCGCGACCCAAATACGGGTCGCGAGGGGTTTTAAGATTGGTCGCGGGAAATCTCAAAAAAGTGACAAAATATAGAATTTAAAAATATTTTTACTATCGAATATTTTTAATTTTGATCAATAGGTAGATCGATGTCACATCACAAATTTTATCTCACTAGGTACTAGCGAACTACCATAAAATATACTGAGCAATGAAGCTGAAAAAGCTCTGCTACCATTCCCGACTACTTATTTGTGTGAAGCAAGATTTTCTTGCCTTGCAATCATAAAAAATAAGTATAGGAATAGACTGGATCCTCAGCATGACATGCGATGTGCACTTGCTATAAATTTAACTCCACGCATAAATCTTCTTTGCTCGAAAATACAACACCAAGGTAGTCATTAATAACAAAATGTTTTGAAGATAAAAAAAGAACATTTAATATTTTTAACTGTAATATTGTTATCCTGGTTTGTTTGATTTCAATAAAGTCGTAAAGAAAAAAAAAGTGTTTTAATTCTAATTCATTAATAACTTTTCATATCCTATAATTACTATTACGGTTTTGTTATCACTGGAAAATAAGATAATACATTCAGGGTCGCGGGCTTCAAATTTATGTGTATTTAGGGTCGCCAGTCAAAAAGGTTAAGGACCGCTGCTTTAACTAATTGTCAGGTCAACCAATATTAAATTGGACAGTTTAATTCAATACAACCACCGTAGAGACATTTTTTTATTCGACATACTACAAGAATTTTGCGTTATCACGGTTATACAAAACAAAATTATTATAAAAGTTCGGTGTTTGATTTAGTTAACGTTTTAGACACAATATTAACTTGATTAAGTAGATAATATTTGATAACAATTTGAAAGAATTTCACAGAAAAAAAAATCTATTTCTGACTCGATTCTCTAGAAAACTATGGGTCTAAAAAAAAAAAAAAACTACAAAATCGACTCCTAATATGACGTAGATTCATCAGTTTTCCTCTTGTACATGGAGTTTAGTTACACCCTGTATTATGAATGTAAACATTATAAAATAAGTCCACCTTAGTAGTAGTAGTGGCGGCGGGCTTGGCCTCTGTGGAAGCGCTGGAGGGCTTGCGCCCCCTGCGGGCGGGGGCCTTCTTCCCGGGCTCCGGGTCCCCCTGGCTGGCCTCCCCCGAGCCCCCCGCCTCCACGGCCAGCGCGGGGCCCGTGTCCGCGGCCCGGGGCTCCGCCACCGAGTCCGAGCCCTCGTCCGCCTTGGCCTGCGAGAATACACAATGTAGAGACAGCCACATATACTTCCTTAGGCCAGAATATCCATTACTGACAACTTCAGAGCAAGATGGCATTCCCTAATCTATACAACCAGAAGTTGTACGGATGCGAGTCAGTAATCTCCTGTCACTGTTGTCTGCAATGTACTGGTACATATAGAGAATTCATCCACTATTTCTTTTGAAAGGAGATGGTCGCTGAATGTCTATATCCAGATTTCCTGGTTTTGTATACAATAATCCCTGAAATGTATGAAATAGATTAAATTAAATAAATAATAGGGTTCTTCTCGATAGCATGAATATTCTTGAAAACGTTTTAAATATTTAAAGTGTATTTTTACAATTCCAACGATATAAAACACAATGATCAAAAATTTTGTTTTCATTTATAAATTTATGTTTTAAAAACAAGAAAATACTAATGATTTTTAACGCCCGTTATTGGCTAATGACGTCATTCCCGTCTACCGTGAAAGGCGTAAAATTCATTCCGTAGTGAGCGCCTATATTGCTGTGACGTCACACCGCATGCGCGCCAAATGGAGGATTTTGCGAGCGATTTGAAAAAGTGCTATTTCAAACCGCGCTAGAAAATTCATATGACATCGTAAAAATTTTAAAAAAATTCCCTTGATATTGTAATTTTTCAGTCAATTTTTTTTAATCAAAAATAAAAAATCGGAAAGAACCCAATTCAGATGCAGTTGTATAATAGGTGTACTAATGTTGAAATTAGAGTAGAATGTGAAACTCGCTCTGCAAGAGTTGCAAAAGTGTTTACTGATTTCTTTCGCAATGAAATCAAATTTATGTTGTTAAATTATTTAAGGGATGATTCTGGTATCAGAAAAGTAAAAGTAGGAGTACTCACCACGAGTAGGACGGTGTGCTGTCCACCGGCGCTCACACGCAGACACACGCGGCCCTCGAGCTTCCCCGAGCACAGCAGGCGCGGGCTGGGCTCGTCCTCCTCCGCGCCGGTACCCAGCTGCCCCGAGCTGCCCATCCCCCAGGCCCACACCTCCCCTGCAACGTGCCAGAGGTTACAAGGTTTATATTTCGTCAAGTGGATTTTCTAACATTGACTGACCTTAATTGATTATTCATATATTGGGTTGGGATCAGGCGGGATACATCTGGTGTGGACTAAAGGGAACTTGTCCGCATCTGCCTGAGACGATGGGAAGGCGGACTATTGATGGACTCACCAGAGTCGGTGACGGCGAAGGAGGCTGCCGAGCCGCAGGAGATGGAGACGCACTTCTTGTCCTTTAGCTCGGGGACGACGGTGAGTTGGGTGGCGTCCTCGCAGTTCTCTCCCAGCCCGAGTCTGCACAGAAATACGTTCACTATATTATTCCGCTTCGGTGGATGAAGATCATTGAGAGAAAATAGATGACTGATCATTATACCCTCATGCAATGATCAAGAATCAATGCACCATTGGGTGCGGATAAGGGAAAGTAGTCCAGTATTGTAGTAGTAGTAGTAGTAGTAAGATGTAACTTGGTGTAAAAAGCTTAACGTTTAATCTGGCCACTGTAAATTTGGATAATAAGTGCATATTTGGCAATTAAGTGACAGAATGGGTAATAAGTGTATATTCAATTGTTGGGAATTCTGGTGGAAGAGTAAACTTGGTTGCGAGGAGCAATCAATATAGTTTGGGTTAGGTAAATCAGGTGTGGATAGGTACCTGCCGTACTCCCGGCGGCCGAGAGCGTGGCACGTGCTGGCCGCGTCTAGCGCCAGCGAGTGGTGCGGGCCGCCGGCCACGGCCGCCCAGCGCTGGCCGGCGAAGGCCTGCGCGACGGCGGGCGCGAACACGGTCTGCTGCGTGGTGCGCGCCACGCCCGTCACGCCCGCCTGCAGGTAGTTGTTGTTGAGGCCGCACGACAGCACGGCGCCGGCCGCCGTGAGCGCGAACGTGCCGTGCGTGCCGGCCCACACGGCGCCGAACTTGGGCTTGTCTCGCGAGAGTGTCAGGGGCGCCGGCACCAGCAGCGCACCTGCAGACAGGCAAACAGGCGCACATTCAGGCAGGTCAGATACGACAGTTCACTTCACAATGCCCCACGGAGCAATTTTATTTGGAAAGCCACAGAGAACAATAACATATTAAGTATACATAATTTTGATTGAAAAAAGCTCCACAGGTTTTTGCAGAATAATCTTTAACGATAACAAAAACAGAAAATTAAATATATGAGGTATACAGAAACAAAGACGGCAATGTCAGTTTGATAGAGCAGAATAATTTCAATTGGTACATTGAGTTCCTTACAAATTTAAAACAGAATAGTTTCAACCAAAGTGTCAATTTAAATTCAAAACAAAACCGGCAATGTCACAAAAGTTTGTAACAAAAACGAAAGTGTCAGTCATAAAATAAGAGATATAAATAAAATTTACTAAAATGGTAGCTGCAGCCATGTTTTAATATTTGAATTGTTGCATCGAGTTACTTTAAACATGTTTTTAGTAAAAACGGTTTTAGTAACTCACTCATGCCACACGCGGCCCAGTTGACCCTGCTCCCCGCAGCCGCACGTGAACACCTGCCCCTGCTCCGTCAGCATGATGAGGTGGTCGTCCCCCCGAGGCGATCTGCACCACGCGCTGCCCGGCCAGCATCTCCGTGGGCGCGCGCTCCGGCCCGCGCGGGGTCAGCCCCATGGTGCCGTGCGAGTCCTGCAGAGTGCGAGAGTGAGTACGCTCCTAGTACATGTTGCAGCCCGTCGGCTACACTACACCACTACACTCACCCTGAAGGAGCCCCAGGCGAACACCTGGCCGGTGTGCAGCAGCGGCGCGGCCCGCAGGCCGCGCCACGCGGAACGGGCGCCCACTCTCGCTGCCCGGCGGCTACATACAAACCACAGACACCACCCTGAAGGCCAGCCCCAGGCGAACACCGCGCACCGGTGTGACAGCAGCGCGGCCGTGTGGCTGGTCCCCCGGCGCATTGACGGCCACGGCGCGGCCCGGCAGCGCCACGCGGCCGGGCGCCCACCCGCTGCCCGGCGGCTACACTACACCACTACACTCACCCTGAAGGAGCCCCATGCGAACACCTGGCCGGTGTGCAGCAGCGCAGCCGTGTGGCTGTCCCCGGCGCTGACGGCCACGGCGCGGCCCCGGCAATTCGCACGCGGCCGGGGCGCCCACTCCCTCGCACTGTGGGGGGGCTGCTCCGGCGGCAGTACACTACAACCCATCTCTACCCTAACCCTGAAGGCAGCCCCGAGGCGAACACCTGGCACGTCCGCCTGCAGCAGCGCGGCAGTGGCCGGGCTGTCTGCCCGGCGCTGTTAGCCCCCGGCCAATAGGCCCCGCGGCCCGGCAGCGCTCCCACGCAGGCCGGGCGCCCAGACTCGCTGTCCCCGGATTATCCTACACTACACCCCACTACACTCGACCCTGCAAGGAGACCCAGGCGAAACACTCTGGCCGGTGTGCAGCAGCGCGGCCGTGTAGCTGTCCCCCACGGCGCACTGACGCCACGGCCACGGCGCGGCCGCGGCGGCTCCAGCGCCACGCGGCACGGGCGCACCCACTCGCTGCCCGGCGGACTACCGTGTCCCGCCCCAGCGCTTCCCATCAGTCCGTTGACAGTACCCGAACGTCCACACCTGGTAGACAAACAAAACACTTGGTAAATACGTCGCAACTATGGCCATAGGCTAATCCATCGCATTAATTTTGCAGACGACATACTTCATCATCTCTGACTGGTTGGATTGGCTACGTGGGGTTACATTAAATCTCTGCAGCAGTGCAAAAACAGCCACAAGTGCAACATGTTAGATAGCCAACGCTACGGAGTCCGACACTTAACCAGATCCTCTGCGTCAGATCGGGGCGACCGTGTGCATTCCACCGGCGCATATGTCCGTTACGTTCTGCAGTGTCTTCACCTGGTGCAATCTGTAAGAGGCATAACGTATGTGCGAAAACAGTGTGAGAAATGATGTAAGTATTATACGGGATTGATGAATTCGTTTGAATTAATATTGTGGTCCTTGTCAGGACCGCTACTCAGTACCATATTGAAGTAACGTAACCAGTTACCTGGTCCTCTCAAGATGGTCCTCCCCGAGCCCGAGTTGCCCCACATCCCCCTGCCCCGTGGTGAACACATCCCCCTTGCGGGTGAGCCCCTTTAGCTCCGTGCTGCTCTGGGAAGATTTGCCATCAGCAAAAAACTATTTACATAATTATTTGACAAATCAAGAAAGAAAAATCACAATTACTATGTGCACTCATCAAATCACTTGAAAAATAAAGAACCTGGGTCCTTTCTGATCACCGGTCAGCTTTTCTAATATCCACTGAGCTAAACGATCGGATACAAATCTCGAGATTGTAACGAATGCCTACAGCAATTATGACTACTAACGCCTCTTCAGTCAACTACGATAAACCAACCAACTTATTGTGGCCCAGTCCCAATTGAAAGCTTTTCTCATATCGACTGTAGATGGCGGTACAAACACAACAAACTCAAATGTGGAAGATTCTGTAGAAATTCAATTTTAATACAACTTTTCGGAATTTGTCATATGTGGTTATCAGGGGAATGGGGAATGTTGTAATACATCAAGTGGCTAGTACTTAACCCCAGCGAATAGCAGGTCATAAGCCCTGTAAACGCCAGATAATCCACTATCCGTTTCCAGGAATTTCTCTGTCTCTGTTTGGAAATCAATAATATCTGATATCAGCCCAGCATGGGTATAATCCAGTAATTTGTCTACAAGTATTTGTACGCATTCAAAATGTTGTTAAAATATGTTTAGTTTGCTACCTACAATTTACAACAATATAACTAAACCAAACAAATGCTAGCTTTAAAAAATCAACAATTGCGAGGACAAATAGTTTATAAACAAACATGCATGTAGACATGCAGCTTAGTACATATATATATAAATGAGCGAGATCACTTACCTTGTTTTTTTCTTAATTTTAGAAGACCCCGCAGCGGGTTTAGTTTCTGCTTTGGAAGCGGTTCTTTTTAATCCTCTGGCCGCCGGCATTTTTCACTAAAACAAAACAAAAATGTGAAGAAATCCGCAAAATAGAGCGGCAAAGTATGACACGAAATCCCGCCTACTGATAGACCAACTGAACGGAGAACTAAACAGCAATGCGATAATCGAATTAATGTGTCTATTTAAGGATTAAGTCCTTCACTTCTCGCTTTACTTGTACGGGTTTATATTAGTCGGATATGCGTTTCCAATGACAAACATCGGGGAATGAGGTTATGTTATTAAAAAATGACAAAATGCTATTATCTATGATGGCCTCCTCGGCGGCAGATTTTGAGGACGCCTGGGACCGGATTTACCCAATAACAACAGTTGGTTTGATAGAGCAGTATGTTACCTGAAGTGTCGGATACTTTCTAGAGATATTTGCAAGTTATTCGGGAAAACTAGGGAAACTAAAATACTAAAAATATTCCCTCGCGCCAAAGATTGACGGCGTAAGAGACGAGCCAACAGTAATGTTTGTTCTGTTCTATTATGCAGCGCAATTTATGAACAGGCCGCCATCTTGCTCAAAACGTCAAGTTATTTTTTGTTCACATATTTCAAAGTACATTTAAGTACCCACCTACCGACAAATGAAAATAATTATAATTTTCAGCTCATTTGATTTGCAATTGAAGTACATACGTATGATACATTATTTTTTAAAGTTCACAAGAAAAAATAATTTGCACAATTTCTCAGCGTATGAATTTTTATTATTATAAAAATACCTGTCGTGATATTTAACTACAAACTACACTACTATCCCTTATCCGCACCCAATGGTGCATAGGGTACCGCATTAAAAACCAAGTGCAGTGAATCTTGATCATTAATTTGTTACCTAACCCTACACACGAGGTAAACAAAAAGCTTTTGCAGAAAAATTATGACATTCTTCTTCCGTCAATTCTATACCTACTTTTATTTTATTAAATCTGGTGAAAATATTAATTTAAAAAAATATTCATAAAAAATATATTTTTGTTGGTATGAAATTTGCAGGTACAGGTCTCTTTAACTTACCTGCTTTTTACTAAATTTTTGAAAACAATTTTTTAATATGTACGTATTGTACATTTTCTTATTTAATTTTATAAATTAATATAACATACCCCGAAAAGTTTAGTGCAATAGTATGTAAAATAAGTATGTAATATTGTAATACAATAGTATGTAAAGTAGTAATAGTATGTAAAGTCTGTAAAGACTTCGAATTTTCCAGTCCAGATCTCTCGAAAACACATTGAATTATTCCGTTTTTATGTAATGTCAAAACGTCATGTTTTTTTCTTAGAATTCAGGTATACAGGTAAATATTCCCCGAGGATCTCTCAATAAATTTAATGCCGAAGATCTCCCGATAAATAAAAATTCTCAAATGACATTTTTTTAGATTTTCAGAGGATTTCAGAGCAATTTTCTTAACATTTTACGGATTTCATACAAAATTCATGAATGTATGAATTCCCGATTTTTATACAAAATTCTCCCGATTTTGAGTTTCAATCTCCCGAACTGGGAACACTATTTTCACCCGATTTTGCTTGATTCGCTCAAAGTTAGTTTATTCTGGGTATTCTATGGTTTCCACATGGCTCAAAACCGGTGCGGGAGGGGTGCGGTGTGTGTGTGTTCCATATGGACCGGTCAAATGTCAAATCTGCAAATAAGAAAAAATATGTTTTTTATTTGAAAATTGGACTGCGTTTTTGAAAAACACCATATTACTCCTAAAGAACATTGCGAACTACTGCATATTATTATCTTATAAACTATAAATCGGTAAGACTACCAAATGATCTTATTGCAACAAATTATAAGTTGATTAAAAAAGTTATTTTTATCTACAAAATAATAACTCATTGCACTTTGTTATCAGTTACTAACATTTATGATAAGGTTCGATTGATAAACCTGACGTATGTGGTGCTGTCTTATTGTTTTACCAGTTATATTTATTATTCTGAACATAATTAGAATAATATCAATGATTTTCTAGTGCCATGGAAGCAAGTGGTTTGACTGATGAAGAAGCTTTCCAACTGTGCGGTGTCCAGGATGTGGATACCAAGGTAGGTTTATTGAAATTATTTAACCAGTCGGTGCTGCATCAGCTAATTATCAGCATCAGCTAAAAAAGTAGTTTAAAACAAAAAGTTGTTTAATTTATAATTATAATACCATTTGCTGGGTATTATAATCAGGTTTTTTGGTTTTGTTTTTATATTTTATAATGGGGCAATGTTGTGTTCATAACTGTGATTAAATGGACTGCTGTTCATAAATAAATTAAAGTAGTTAATACAACATTTAGAATTCCTTATGTTACTTAATATCTAGCTTGGTTATCCTCTGTTCCCAGGAATTCATCTTCCAGCAGACCATGTACCGGATCCGGGACCCCCGCCGCGCTCTGCCCTTCTACTCCCGGACCCTCGGCATGTCCCTGCTGCAGAAGCTGGACTTCCCGGAGATGAAGTTCTCCCTCTACTTCCTAGGGGGGTAACACGCTTCACCTGACCCCACCTGTTTCCCTTTTCTCCATACAATCTATATATATAGAATGTAGCACAATCTAAACAATTATTTGATAATTAAAAAAATATGACTATTCTATGATGTAAAATATTATTTTCAAACTCTATCTAATGGTAGAACTCATCTATACTTTCCAAACACTGTATATCGCCGCCGTTCAAGCAAAAGTTGTCTGTGTACAGATACGAGCCCTCGGGAGATGCCCCCGCCGGCAGGGGCCCCCGCACGGCCTGGGCGCTCAGCCGCCGCGCCACGCTGGAGCTGACCCACAACTGGGGCGCCGAGAGCGACGGATCCGCGTACCACAGCGGGAACTCCGAGCCCCGGGGATTCGGACATATTGGGATCATGGTGCCTGACGTGCAGGCTGCTTGTGATCGGTAATATATTTACTTTGTATTTTTGTACTGAGAGCTAAAAAGCCACATATTTAAAAACATTTTTTTCAGGAGACACACTTGAGTGATTTTTAGCCACAGTTTGCTGGATTTGTCCAACTTTATTTTGATACTGTTGCATAATCCAATAAGTTGAGATGTACGAGGCCCGTTGAAGTTATAACATCTCTGAATTTTGAACTCGGAACCAGAAACACCTAGAAACATTCAGTTTGTTTTACAACACCCGAATACTCTTTTTCACAGAACATTTTGTTAAATTTGTTTCTATATGAATGAACTAACTAACCATTACGCCATTTCTCTGAAGACATAGGCAGGGTAGTAGGGATAGACATATCCCTTTACAATCTATATCCTTGTTCCAGGTTTGAGAAGATGGGGGTTGAGTTTGTGAAGCGACCTGAAGACGGGAAGATGAAGGGACTCGCCTTCATCAAGGATCCTGATGGCTACTGGATCGAGATCTTCAACTCCAACTCCGTGGCTGAAATGACTTCCTAACAGGCTGCCTACAAAACAACTTAGACTGAATCTTTATATCACCGCTGAGTCCCATACAATATTAACACGTTCTGCTGCACAGGGTTTAGTGTGATAGCGCACAGGAAGTATATGGAGAATTCAAGGATGGTTATATTCTTGTGTTGTGTTTTATCATATGCTTGTAATAATGCGTGAGATGTATACAGGGTGTAACAGAACTCGATGTACAAGCGGAAAACTGGTGAATCTACGTCATATTTGGAGTCGATTTTGTTCCATGACTTTTTGATTTGAGCATTTTAAAAATCTAATTTTTTATTTTATTTTTTAATTCCGCACCCCATTACGTCAATGGAGGGTTAGCCAAGCGCTCCGCGCATGCGCCGATTCCTACGCGTGAAGTTACACGCATAATGTTCACACGCGTGAAGTTAGATGCATAATGTTCAAATACAAGAATTTGGCAGGTTAGAAAGTCGAAAATATCGATCGATGTCAAATGTAAAACGATAAAATTCATCGATGTTCCTAACAAATCATTCTCCAAAGATATACTTACCTTCAAAGCAACTTGGAGAATCGAGTTTTTCTACGAAAATGAACGTCTTGATAAAGTTTTTGCAGTATTTGTACAGTAAGTACATAGATAATCATTTGGCATTTTTGTAGATTTTTATTTTCACGAAATACTTAAAGTACCTAAACTCTCACAACTAACTTCTTGTACACTAAACACAATACTTATCATGATAAGATATTTTTTCATTTACATTTACTACCCAAAGAAAAATACTTTGATAAAACATTTCGTACGTAATTAATATTCGCTCAAAAAACGCGTGTCGCTTCCGCGAATATTAATGTGAAACTAATCCAAGGTCAAGACACTACTCACGGTATCCGCCGCACCCCCCCCTCCCAAACAAAACATCTGTTTAGCCAACCCTCGCGTGCCAAACGGTGTAAAAAACGTAATCATTTCAATTGCTTTTATTATTATTACAAATTTGGTTGGTATTTGACTTAGTTATCTTTTGAGATAGTATTAACTTAATTAGGTAGATGATATGAAATAACAATTTTAAAGAATTTCACGAAAAAAAAAAAAACAACTTCTAATTCGATTTTCTCGAAAACTATGGGTCTAATCAAAAAAAATTATTCCACAAAATCGACTCCAAATATGACGTAGATTCACTGGTTTTCCGCTTGTACATCGAGTTCTGTTACACCCTGTATAACGTAAGTTTTTATATCGTAAGATAGTAGAAATAAAAATATGGACAAAGTAAGATGCTCTTAAATATTTGTAATAATAACACAATGCCAAAATTGGTAAAAATATATAAATTTTCACACAGAAGATTTGATTTACTGTTTTGTACAAGGCTGATGGGTTTGGTGAAGACATTGCTGGAGGATAATGGCCCGTTATTCTTGTTGCCTAACAAGTTGCCCCAGTAATTTATTTATCCATATCTATGCCCACTCCTCTTCCTTTTGTCTATGCCACAACCTGCCATAATTCGTGGGTAGATTTAAAATTGTTGCAAATTTGCCATACTACCAGACCACACACATTTTTTCTGTTGAGTTTAAAATTATAATTGTAAACCTTCGCTTGAATTCACCTTCTTTATTTAACTATCCTATAAGATTAACCATTAACACCCGCACCTATAGTGATATAATATCTCTCCAAGTGTTAGAGAAGATCTTCTGAACAGTTCAAGTGGCAAGTCCTACCAGAAAACTCTCACCGCCTCCTATTGTCCTAGAAAACCAAAGGTAAGGGTGATTTGTGCTTTAGAATTAGATGGCTCTAGGATTTTCATAACCGCACCACCGGTAGGTTTAGGTACTTGCCTTGTTGCATAGGGCACTGCATTTTATACCAAGCGCTGCTTATGACGAAGTCAAGATGATCAGCCTAACGCTTCAGTGCCAGTCCAAGCCAGTAGTACTTCTTATGAACTAGGTACTAACTAGAAACTTACCTCCAGCTAATCAAAATATCGAATTGGTTTAACAAACGACCCAATTAACAAAACTGTGCACACAATAATATATCTACCCTATACTTTAAATAATACAATATGATTATAGGAGTATTCCCACCTGTCTGTAGATAATACAATAAATGCATTTATTTCTGCTTCATTGCTTCCGTATTAAATTATTTCACGATTCACCTAGTGATGCGCATAATCGATTTTATCTTAGTCGAATTATTCGATTATGCCGATAACCAAAGTATGATAATAATTCAAATTATTCGGTATAATCGGTTATTTTTCAAACAATCGGCTATAGTTAGTTCTTTCTCAAATAATCGATTATCTCTATTGTAAATATTTTTGGTTAGTCGAGTTATTTTAAAATAATCGATTATTTTGCCCATAATATTATCTGTCGATCAATCGATTATCAAAATAACCGAACATGCGCATCGCTAGATTTATCCCTGCGAAAAAAAAAAAATTCTGGAAATAAAAAATACTTTTTGATAGCGAAGCAAAAAAGTAAAATAGATAATAAATAATAACATGAATATTTTATTTTAAGCTGGCTTAACTAAAATGATTTCTCTCTAATAACTGGCACAATGTATGGAGACCAATAATTGTCAGCCAGAAACATTCATTTTAGTATCATGTAGGTACCTAATATTTTCCGTCAACAGCCAGTTATTGGCTGCGTGACCCTAAAGTGAATAATTCTCGGTGTCGGCACATCATTACCCACCGGGTCTGGGCTAATACTGTTGTGGGGAGTGTCGGAGTGTGGCAATAATTACAAATTACAAACAGCCCTCCATTACATTTCGTTCCGCCATTTTGCCTCCGATTAATCGCGATGAAATAATAAATTGGCTTTGAGGACGCGGCGCCACCGAACTTTACGTGGGGACGGTAAACCAATCACACTATCATTCATTCCGTATATATTGTGTATTTGGTATACACAAGAGGGGTAGGTATAGGTACCTACCTAGGTTAGAACATTATCTGCGCTGTCACGTGACCGGGCGTTTTCTGTACATTCGTAGTCCTTGATTTTATCCCTGGAATGTAGGTAGCACTAGACTCTAGTGACTAGAGTAATGATTTTTTCACGCATTTTAGATATCGACCAGATCCGGGTTTATATCGTCTTCTTTTTTCAATCATTTATTTATCTCCTTTAACAAATAAAATAATAAGACGATACGGATCTGGTCGACATCTAAAATTTGTTAAAATTACTATGTTAAATTCCAGGGAGAAAATCGAGGAAAAAGTTTGTATGGGAAGCGGCCGCGAGTCACGTGATAGAGTGTGCAATGTTCTGCGTTAAAATGACAGTTGACCGGAAATAATGTGATATAAACAATATCTACTGATAATATGCAATATGCGTGATAACCAAAGAGAATTGGCTCTAATTTTTGCCACTCCTTACTGTCGCGGCTGGTGTTTAACTGGAGTTGATAGTCTTACCACCTACCAGACACCACAGGCCAGCAGACCAGCAGACCAGCAGACCAGGTGGTGCCGACTCCTGACGGGGGATTGTAATTAAATATTACCCGTCATCGATCGGAGATATTTCGTTCATACCTCGTTTTAGAGGCGAGGCGTGTTGGCTCAGCCCACAGCTCGTAAACAACATAAATAATCATAATCTGCCTCCCCCTCCCTCCCTCCTCACCCCTGCCACCACCGGGAATATTCAATAAATCCATAAACAGAACCATCGAAAATTTAAGAAAATTGAAATCCTATATATTGGGTATATTTAAACACGTCCCATTCATATACAGGAGAAACGAAGTAAAGACTGATTATTAAATAAAAATCAAGCGCCGTTAACTTGGTTCCATGTCATAAGCATTGGGCAAAACACGATTTTTTTTCTTGGGTTGCGTTGGTACGCTTCTTCATAAAACATTTAGAATTTTGGACTTCACTGTATAAGCTTCATCATAAATCTTCCTCCAATCATAACACCCCGATCTATAACTATCTCTCTCTCTCTCTCTCTCTCTGTTTACAGCCCAAGGTGCTTAACATATCGCGTTAAGACGAAACGCGATCGGCCTCGATCGAAATCCTCGGATTTTAGCATTAGAATGCTTTTTTTCACATGTGTTAGATGTCGATCTGGGCACCGATCACCAAAATATCTACATCTATATGTGTAGAAATGTATATAGACGCGTGTAAAAAAAGTAATAGCGTGGTAATCGGTAAAGTCTCATTCAAAAGACACAACTGCGTTATAGATACGTTGGTGATCGGTACGATTTGTATCATGTAAGCGAAGTTTGTATCGTGTTAGTACGTTAGGAGCGTATTTGTATCGTCTTTTTTTTTTTTTTTTTTTAAGAAATAAAAAATAAGACAATGCAGTTTTTTAAAACGCGTAAAAAGGTTGCTTCATCTCCGTTTTCTACTGATGCGTAAATTCTCCGTTTCGCATTTTGACGTGTTGTGCTAAGCCCCGCCGACCTGCAGGTAGTTAGTGTTTTATCTCTCTCCTAACACCTCTACACTCTACACTCTACACTCGATAATTGATTGCTCGCTGCTCGGTGCCTTGCGTTAACTAGTAGGTAGATACATTTTATCGACACTTTAAATATCTTGAATACCGCCCCGGGCCAGAATGATTACTCACAGCGAGGGGCTGCGGAGAGTTAGATAGAGGCAAGTTACTGCGTTTTTTTGTTTATTTATCAAAATAAATATTTCACAATTCCAAATCAAAGGAAGTGTATATTATAATTAATTTTACAGCCAAATGTATTTTTTTTGGTTATTTTGAAATAAGTTATTATCTTTGCCATAGCCGATATCAGTAGATTAATCGATTATTCCTATGACCGATTATCAAAAATCTATGATGCGAGTGTGCTTGGATGTAGAAGTCGAGGAAGGCCGAGAAAGACATGGCATGATCAAGTCTTGTGAAAAGTCGGAATAATCGGTGCGGCGTGCATGCATGAGAAGATGTATGAATGTGGAGGAAGCAAGAGAAGTATGGCAGTACAGAGTGGTGGTGGAGTATGGCGTTCAAACCTCCCTGTTCTATCTGGGAATGGCGTGACGGTTAATAGTTTGTTTATTTTAAATCTTGATAGAAGTGTGTTTATATTTAAATTCCGTGTTTGACAGATTCGATCAAAGTCTCTTTTTCTCACAATTACCGTTTTGATATGACAATAATTACAATGCATTAGGTGCAATTTTAGTACATATATAGAAAATAATGTCTGCTAATTGTGGCAGTTTTATATATGATATTCGGTTTCCTAATAATTGATTGTTCCCATCACTAATGTAAATTGTAGGTATTTGGTACACCCCAATTATCTCATTCTCTCACCTTATCAACACGTAGCGCTGTTCGGAGCTGTTAATGAATATTGATTAGGTTCCGATTTGATAAACTACTAATAACAGGTTACGTTCCTGTCGCACCTAAATCACGGTGATAAATCAGACTTAATATTGGGTTAGGGGCGGAATACTAATTATAGGACAGGATAATGTATAAGGCCACCTACGCCGTACGATGGGTAATATTATATCTAGTGGTGTTATTATTATATTATAGCACCACTAAAATATACAGGGTGTAACAAAACTCGATGTACAAGCGGGAAATCAGTGAATCCTAGTCATATTTGGGGTCGAATTAGCATTTTTGCAAATGAGGGAGAATCCACTGTTTTCTAAAGTATTTTTTTTTCTATAAACGTACTATTTAACAAAGAAACATTTGAGATCTTATTATATACTCAAATATTTCAATTTAGGGCTGCTTTCAAATAGTCGGAAATAACTGTGCCAGAAAGCAGGAAACAAGTTGTGGTGGAGTGGGATTCGAACCTAGAGATTCTAATCCGGAATCCTCGAATCTACCACTAGACCAACCCGGTTCATTATTGAATATCACAGTTATTGATGAAGATACGATTTTTTAAAGTAGCACATTTCAAATACCGCGCCAAATACTTCTATGTACTAAGTGCGTCATTTTTGCAGGAGTGACGTCATAAAACGGGCGGCTAACGGCATGGCACGGCTAACATATTTCTCCAGCCAATAACAAAACTGTCAAAAATCTATCTATGCAAACGATTTCTCCAGCCAACTGTCAGTTAAACTGTCAACAGCTGTTCTAGGGAGAGTGAATGGCGGCCATCTTTAAAAACGGAAACGGAAAACACTACACTTAGATACAAGGAGTGACGTCATTGTTTAAGATTTTGAAATGAATGCTATTTTCAACATTTTTTATTTATTTTTGGGTAAATTATTGAGATATTTCATCCGACTCTTGCAAGTCAAGATGCCAACCCAAAAATAATTTAGGAATAATAGACCGCGATTTTGACCCCACTTCCGGTCCAGGACTTCCGCCCAGCCAGGACTTCCGCCCAGCCAGGCCAGCAGAGACGCGTGCCTAATTGGCCGTCTCGACAAAAAGTCACGTTTAAAATCACCCGAAACTAACGATCCCGCTTGTAAGGCTGTAAAACAAAGCCTGATAGACTCGTGTGTGAGTGTGCCTAAAAATTGCCTTTCCCCGCGCGAAAAACCGAATATTAGTCAATCCACGCGCCGCGCCGCTACAAAGGCGCCCGGGATGTAATCCCTTCGCCCTGGTGACATCCTGGCTCCAGAAGCATCGGCCCGCCGGCCGCCAGCACGTTTCGATCTCAACCACCCGCAGCGCCGAGTATTTTCTTTGGCAGCGGGGCCCCCCAACCACCAACCACCAGCTACCAGTCGTAGTTTCATCTACCGCCAAACCATCGTATCAAGTAAGGCTTTACCGGGCGTTCAGCCCCCATCTCCTCCTACCCCGTTGTCTCAACCACCCCGCGGAGCGCGTGGCGCTCCGAGCTGCTTCATCACCAGCGCACCCCAGGATGCGCTGGCCCCGCCGTCCCCTTTCACCCTGTCTCTTCAACCCCCGCGGAGCGCGTGGCGCTCCGAGCTGCGTCGTCTCCAGCGCTTCCAGGAGGCGAGGCCCCGCCGCCAGGCCCCGTCGTCCCCTACGCTCCAGCGCCGGCCCCGGCTCCATCAACGGATAGCCTAGTTAGAGTGGTAACCCTTCCCTTCTCCCGTCCCGTAGTGATGTAGAGGTGGGAACGTTTGATATTAACCGAGCGTTAATGAAATAAATAGCCGAGAGGCCTTGTAAATCAAAAACCAGCGTTCTCATTGCAGACGGCAGGCGAGACCCCTTCTTGTAATACTTTATAGGTTATCATCCGTGAGAGCGTAGCACTTGGATTTCACCCGAACCAGCGAACTTCCCTGAGGAGAGATCTTTGTTTGCCGACCTGCCGACCAAAGTTAGCCGAGGCAATTAACATAACCCTAAAATCTCCCCTGTGGCAGCCCTCAAAGGATTGCCAACACTTGGGGTCTCTTGAGTTTTCCTCCCTGGAATTTAACATTTTTATTTCTGTAATTCTTTAGTCTTCTCTTCTTATCTCCATAAATAAATAGCTTATTTAAAAAATAAGACTATACAAACACACGATTTTAAAACGTGTAAAAAATTCATTGCTCTAGTGCTAAATTCCAGGTAGAGAATCGAGGATTACGATTGAATGGAGAAGCAACCGCGATTCACCTGACAGCACATGTCATGCTCTTAAAAAAATCTTTTATTTGTGTGATAAATTCAGACGGATGGAATGCATCTTCTGGTAACATGCTTCTGTCTTCCCCCCCTCCCACCTCCCCCCTTCCCCCTACCATAACAAACTACGACTGCTCTGTTGAGAGCGAATAAGAAGAAGAAGAAGTAGATTTTATAGTTTTGCGACATCTTCTAGCCAATCTTATTCCCACAGTATTTTATTAACTTGTTTTGTTGATAAGATGGTTTATATAACTCGTGAAAAATTTTTAAATCCCTTCTGTCAACGTCTTTTTTGTCCAGACATTCTTAAACAGAGACTTAAACCTGATCAAGCTCATTGCGCCACCTACCAAAGGGTAGATTCTAGAATGCTTGGTAGGATCTCAAATGTGGAATATTACAAAACATTTTGTAATGTAAAATTTGGATTTTTTTGTTTAAGTAAAATATTACATAGGTACCTACTAGTACTTAACGAGAATAAAAATATTTGAGAATGTTTGTCAGCTAGCATAAAAACACCTTTTGTCGCATTTGAAGTAGATATCAGGTAGTCATACCACACTTATAATGTAGAGCGTCCCTCATCAGGGCCTCGTCTAGTCACCGTGCACTTTGTGTGGAACTAAAGGTCCCGAAAGGGACCGGAACAATGCGCAATCATTAGCCTGCAGTCAATAGGTGTATACCAAGATTTACATTATATTACAATATTTGTATGGAATAATCCGATTGTTATGGTGATGTAGTTTGATACTTTACAGAAAAGGACCCGAGTATATGCGTGTATTAACTTATATTTTATTGGACTATTTTAAAGATTTTTT